>CAJVPN010001194.1:0-16621 GCA_910592215.1 Entrophospora candida
ACAAATAACACACGCTTTCCTTCCTTCACCAATTGCCAAAAGATATAAAAGAGAAACATAGATTTTCCAATTCCAGGTGTTCCACTGATAATGGAATATTTGCGACGATTTGGGTCAGCCTTTGATAAAGCATTCTTAGCAATGACTTTGTAGCTGGAACGAATGTAAAGCTTTTGATGTTCTGTCAAGGGAATAGGGTAGGCAAATTCAAGCCAGTCATTGTTTTCAGCAATTGTTGGAAGATGTGAAAAAAATGAATCAGTGCAAGATTGAAAGACATGATCTTCTGGTAATGTTGTGGGAGCAGGGAAATGTAAGAACAATATATAAGTTAGTCAGTGTTATAAACAGTATACCAAATCATCATTCAAATAAATAAATAAACGAAATGGAATGAACGAAAAATTTTTTTTTTACGCAATTTGTTCATTACCTTTTCCTCCACACAACTCCTCTTGATACAACTTCTCCCAATTATCTCTCCTCTTCTCCAACTTTTCTTTATCTTTTTCTAAATCTTGCTTCTCCTCCATCCACATCTCTTTTTTTTCTTCATCATCACCATACTCCTTATCCCATAATTTCCTTTTCAACTCATCTAGCCTCTTTCCTTTTTCTCCATCCTCCCACTGTTCCAATTTCTTTTTCGCCTCCTCAAACCACTTCTCTACCGTTTTCTTATCCTCTTCAATCTTTTCGATATTTGCCATTTTTTTAAAAACTAAAAGATTTAAATTTTAAAAAAAAATTTTTTTTATTTAGATTGTTACAATTAATTGTTTCTATAAATAATTTGGACCAATGATAAATTAGTGGGCACATGACTTGTAATTAAAAAAATTTTTTTTTTTACTATGAATTAAATGACAAATTTTTATTTTAATTCAACTAATAATAGAAAAATACATAAAAATATAAGTTAAAGAATTGTCAGAGTTGCATGGGAGGAAAATACTCAACCCAAAGCCATTTGTGAGTATTACCTATTCTTTGGGTGCTCTGACAAAAATTCAACTTTCGCTATCATACTAAATTTTGATCCCTGTGATTTCATGTAACACAATGTTCACTTTGTCTGGTTTTGTTGCAGTATTGGAAAATTTACTTAAAATGGAAAAGGACACAAACTTAATTCTAATTTCATATGACATAAAAGTTGCTTTACCTGATTTAGATATGACTTATAATAATAATAATTTTATACCCAAATAGTTGCACCTACTTATTTAAAAAAGTATTCAGCAACTTTATCAAAATTGGATGTTTACCCAAATTATAATAATAATCCGGGGTTTTTTGAAGGAAAAAAAAAAAAAAAATTAACACAATATTGTATAATAATTATTAGTATTAGATTAAACAACTGTCGATAGGGTATTTGCTTTAGTAAGCAAGCAAAGATTTAGCACTGATGTGATTGACTAATGAGTGTTATCGTAAAAGTAAGGTTGTTAAACAAGCTGTTTAAGTTGTTTTGTAAGCGAGCTCGCAGTCAGCCAACAAGTGTGAACGACTGGAATAAATTGGTCATAAGTAAATAAAAAAGGAATTTTATAGAAGCCTTTGAGCTTTGCGAAAGAGTCATATCGATTTATTCTGTACCGTTAAGTATGCTTACAGATTCTCCAAAGTGTTTTAAGCAAAGAAAGAGGCGGTAAGCATAAACTTATTAGTTGAGTAGCCCAAAAGTTAAGCCAACATCTTCAGACTTGTCAAATAATCGACGTTGACCGAAAGTATGCCATGCAATATGAAATAACAGGATTTTAGATTGGAGGTTTTTTTTCTCTGGATTTTATACGAATCGAATCAAACCGGATTTTGAATATTATATTAATATTTTAAAAATAAAGCGTACTTATAACCAGAATAAGGCAACTACAGTTTCAACAAATCTAAATTATGTACGGGATAGGTGCTGAATGAATATATTAATATACGATATATTTTTGGGAACATGTTTTTCGCATGGCTTCCATACATGAAAAATGCATTTTAAAAAAAACACACTTTGGGCCATTTCCGTATGTATATTCCGTATATCCAGTACCTACTACTACTACTACTAATATAATTTTTTATGGGATGGAGCACAGGAAAATTGCATTTAAAATCGCGTTTCAACAAATTTAAAATAAAGATTTTCATTGGATTACTTTATAACCGAACTGGATAGAATCATAGGTTAATTTATTTATATCGGATAGTATATATCAGATTCAAAATCAAATCGTGAACATTAGACTAATTTATATATACATATATATATTGGTACAAACTAAATCAAATCACGTTTCATATCTGATTCGCCCAGAGTCTTGCTCTATTATTCTTAATAACTTTATTAATCAATCTCTCTTATAATAATAATAATAATAAAGTAATTTCACAAACAAAATCTTATATTTAAATTAAGAAATTTCAAGTATGCAAAAGTAGATTAAATTTGTTAATGTGAGCCTTAGATAATCATTACTATTTTTTAAAGCAGATGATTTTTAAAGTAGGTTTTCTTTTTCTTTACTTATGGCTTGATTTTATATTCTCTGGTGCTGGCTCAAGCAAGCTTCTTTATAGAATAAATTTCCTCGGCATGGTTTATCTGGAACTCGGAGAAATCCTTTTGTTGCAACCAACTAATTTTACATAAACCACTAATATCAAGCAAAATCTTTTTAACATCATGGAATTCAAGTTAATTGATCGATTTTAACAATCTCATAACGTCTCTCAAATTTGCAAGTTCAAAAATCAACTATTACCATTATCGGGAGATCGATCGATCATGAATTTCTGAATTAATGATCTACAATATTTTTTGACTATATACTGTATATAGTAGAAAACATGAAGGCGATGTAAAAACGAACCTTTGAATTTGAGAAGAATGTTTTTGATATGTATACTTTTTCTCACTAAAACTTGGTCTGGGAACAAACTGCACAACAACTTTTGGAGCTTCAGCTGTGGGATTAGCTTGGCTTCTTGGTAGTCTTTAGGAGTAGAACAGAATTCCCTTTTCTGGCTCAGTTCTTTTAAAGCAAGCAACTAATCAAGTTTAGTTAATTAATTTACATATTTAGTGACCAGATCGAAATAAGTCAACTAAAAATCAAAAGTTCTTCTTGAAGATATAAAATTTTATACACTTGTGGAAATTTGGTAGTAAGTAAAAGCGTGATATTTAACCTTATCTTCTTGCGTTGTGATACTGATATTGTGGCTCAAAGGTTCAGGAGATTTGGATAATTACCAGGGCTGAGTGCGTAATCATAATGAGACAAGATTAGTCGGTCACAATTTAGTCAAGAGATTTGTTGCTAAATTAGGATTTACTCCCTTTACACCAGCAACCCTGATTAGTGAACCTTGAATAGTGGAGAGGGAGGGTAATACAAGTTGCAGTTAAATGGGAAGACAATGCTTTTGAAGAAATTCCAAGAAACTACATCCACGATAATACATACGATTTAGTATTTTTAGTTGGTACATTATATATGCAATTTATGATAGATTGTGTGTGTTGTGTTGTAAAAGAGATCTAATCCTACTACTGGAATGAATAAACTTGATGTTGTGATTCTGGGAAAGGCCTTCAATATTTTGACAATACTAGTTTGGGGAGAATTTTAAGTCGCAAAAATACATCTTAATATTATGATAAAAGATATATATTTGCCCATTTATGAGAAATGATTTCAAGGATGTCATTTGATCAAGTATGCTAACGAGAAATTAATATAAAAAAATAAACCGATTACATTTAGCAATTACTGTCACTCGTATCACAAAAACATTTGTTCACTTTATATGTCCGTGTCACTCCAAATAAAGTTTTAATATCAACAACTTTTTATCACACAATAAGTAATAACTAATGGATTGGATTGAAGAGGAAGAGAAATAAATATCACTGATTTCTACTTTGTAAAGAACGCGATTTAATAATAATAATAATTATTGTTGTTGTTATTATTTCGCCAGGCTTTTTAATAAATCATGGAATTTTAATTATGAATTAGCCATTGGCCTTTTTTTATATTTATAATTTACCATATATTGTCATTAAAGAAATAGCTTCAGATAAAAAAATTTAGATCACAATTATTAGGGCCAGAAGTTCTGTCAACGGATTTTTTTTTGGAATTCAAATGTTTTAATAATTTCATTTTATCTCATGTTACACGAATGATAAAAATTATGACAAATAAAAAAAAATTTAGTATATATATATGGACAAGGTTTACAAAAAATAATTGCTGTATCACGAAATATCTAAATTTGCCAAACGCCACAATGGAACCATGTAGTTAGGGGGTTGAAATTCAGATTTTATTTCCATTCCTTTGCTGTTAGGTCTAGCTTATTGAGTGATTCAACAATAAAACCGTACGGTTGAATCCAACTTGCTTGAATTTCCTACTTCTGTACAAGGGAGGCAGCGTGGTTTTTCATATTTTAATTTTATGTAATTTGGAGAAATGATTTTTTTAATACTAATTACACCTTATGTTTTTCAAAATAATTAATAAAGAAAAGATTACTTGTGAAATTTACCAGAAAGAAAGAAACATCGTGATCATTAAAACAAAGGGCATTAACACAAAACCATAAAAAAAAAATCGAGAAACAATCTTTTTCATTAACCATGGTTGAATATGTAAATTATTCCTCAACATCCTCCGTTGGTAATATCTTTGAATATTCATCTTTAACAAACAGGCAAATGTTGTTGTAAAGGCATTCTTGACGTTTGAGATCTAGGTGTCAATATTTGAAAATGATAAGAATTAATATCTTTTATGACAGTAGAGATTTCTGGATTTTCTAGTTTTAAATAGCGTAAATTCATGAAAGGATCCATTTGCAATCACTTGAGCTTTTGCCACACCAGGATTAGAAATTTTCTTTTCATAGATTGAGTCTTATTCAATACAGCAATACTAGGCACTGCGCAAAAGCCAATATGGTAAATACAATTATTTCTGACGATCATTTTTTGATTTTTTTTAACCCCCGTGATTTCCTTGTGGCGTCGTTGCAGCATGCTCATATATTTTTCTCACATTTTTTCTTTTTAAAAAAAAGTTCTTATTTATTATTATTATTATTATTATTATTATTAATATTATTATAATAGTTATAATTATTCTTTAAATTACAAAAGTTTAAATTTAAAGGATTATTATATATTACTATATATTACATTAAAAATTGCATGCACTATGGACAAAACCAACGTACTCACAATAGTAAGTGGAGAGAATTAAAGACTTCATTTTTTATTATAAAAAAATTTTTCAATCATTTAAATACCGCTTGTCATAAATATTTAATTTATTGCCTTTCCTCCCTAAAACAATAATTTATAATGAACGAATTTAAAGACAAACGTTGAATATGTTGGCTATCGTAAATTAAGTTTCACGTGCAGTACTGAAGAATTGCAAACTTTCATCACTTCAGCTGCTCCATTAATTCCGTTTTCCTCATTACCATTAAGAACCGAAAAAGATTTAAGGGATGCTGTTATCAATAATTATATATCCCTAATTGATAGTGGCATCCCTTGTTTATGGAGATATTCCGAGGGAACAAACCTCGAACACATCTACAACCACGGTGAGATAACTCGTGAGCTGTGGGTTTTCTGGTTGGGTTCCGATGTTCCTGCTGTTTTGGCAGATTTATACAAAAAAGAAGGTAAAAAAAAATTTTTTTTCATGATTTTTGTTCAATTTTACTTGATTTTATTTGTCAATAATATTCACGCTAATATTTTTGTACGCTTATCCATAAATTTTTTTTTTCATTATATTTTTATAGATTTTGTTCATCATTGTGATGGTACAATTTCATTTGATAATTACGATCGGGAATTGGAGGCATATGGATTATTTGTATCGGCGATGAAGAATATAACAAACCGGTAATTGACACACACACATATATATATTGATCTTCGTAATGTTGGTTTATTATAATAATAATAATTTTTTTGATATACAGGTCTTTAATTAAGATGGGTGCTCTCCCAGTAGGCGAATGGTGCACATTTCCTACAAAAACACAAGATTTATACGACAGGCATGATAAAAATCTCTGTTAAATGTTATTATTATTGTTGTTATTATCATTATCATTATTATTAGTAATAACAAAATTATTTTATGAAAATAAATAGTGTATTGTCATGTAAATATGATATTTGTCTTTCTTCCTCCAATTTGATAATACAGCCAACAGTCAAATATACTAGTATGCGCCCAATTAGAAGATCAGATCTTGAATTAGACGAGATTTCTATATTATTAGCACCATCAGGAATCACAGCATCACTATTACCAATAAAAAAATATAAAGAGGAAGATGCTAATGCCATCACAGATGATTTTGAAAGACTTTTTTCAATAAAATTATCAACATTAGATTGTACCGATTTACCACAAATAATGGATGTAAAGATAACTCATGACAACATAATCAAAGAATTTCCATACCCAACGCAATGTATTTACGTAATATCTGAGTTGAATATGGGTTATCAACGTGGCATCTCCGATGTTGGTACGGCTCCACAATTCTGGAATAATAAAAAAACTGAATTATATAATACCGATTGGTGGAATTACAAAGATCCTACACGTGAAGCTCAAAAGACATTATTACAGAGAAATCATATTGATCACAATGGTCAATCGCCATCAGGTGTAGAAACTTCAATGACTCCGAATACTCCCGGTCTTGCTAATAATGCTACTTCAAATGTCAACTCACCCGGTCACAACAATTTATCATCACCATCATCGTCACGATCTAAAAAACGTTCATCAGGAGAAACCAAAGCATCATATCCATCACCGCCTGATGTTTTAGCAACTACTTCTTCTTCTTCTTCTTCTTCTTCAACTGATCAGTTGCAAGCATCGTCATCATCATCAAATGATTTATTACCGTTAAACGATGAATATGGAATGATGGATGAAGTTTTTGGTTACGATGTTGATATAATTGAACAAGAGATTACTGAAGATGACTTTGAAATGTTTGATACTATGAATGAGGTTAGTTAGTATTTAGATAAATTTTGCATCATTAAAAACTTTTTTTTGTTCTTTATTTCAACATATTCTAATAATATTATCAACAACAGCCCAAAAAAATCACTACACAACCAGTAAATGCCACACATAATCTTAGTAATCTAAAAACAACAACAACGACAGCAGCAAATACTACCATCACTGCTGCTGCTACTGCCACTGCTACTGCCAAAACAGCTGCTACTATTTCCATCACCACTGTTACTACTGCTGCATCTACTGAACTATCAAATAATATGGTAGTTGAAACCCCACAAATACCAAAAGAAAAATTGATTCATCAAAAAATATTAAAAGACTTGGAGTTTGTTCCAGAAAGAAACCCGTTAGTTCCTGACGAGTGGGCACCATTGAAATTTAATAATCCTGATAATCACAAATTTCAACCAGGTGGAAGTTATTGGACAGTTGTCAATGATAAGAAAAGAAAAAGAAGTTTTACATATACACCTGATTACAAGCCTCAACATTTACAAGCTAAAAAACCTCGTCTAGAAAAAGGTATCGCTGCTCTAACAATCAAACCGCAAGATAAAACTACTGCTGTCGATGATGAAAATGATGATGAAAATGACGAAGATGATGATATAGAAATTGCTAATGACAATTTGGCTAGTTCTGATGAAAGTAGTAGTGGTGATTATGATTCAGACGATTATAGTACTGATTCATCAATCGATTTCAATGATCGTGCAGAAACCAATCTACAAGACTGCGATAGAAGCAGTCGAAATTTGGGATTTGTTAATTCAGCCAGATTCATGTCAGTTATAGCTACGCTTAGTCTTTTTGGTGCGCCCAAGAAAGCTCATGTAATTAATAATAATAATAGTAATGACGAAACGTTGAGTTATGATAAAGCATTGGCATTAGACTCCCTTCGTGATCAAGTTGCATTAGGTTCTTATCCTTTTGGTGTTGGACTTAAAGGCGAAGGTGAAAGTATATCAGAACTTGTAGATTCAAAACAACGTTTGATGCAGGCACTTAAAGGAGGTAAGAAAGAGAAGTTTATAACTTAAGATTATATTTACAATATGTAATATAAATAAATATCTTTTTATTTATTTTTATATATTATTACTATTCTAGAGTTGCCAGTTGCTTCTGCTCTTCCTTGTGAAATTGACGATGTTACGAATTCATTTAAAGAAGTTGTTAGTGATGTTTGTAAAAATTTACCCAAATCAGAAACACTTAAAGAAATCACAGTTAAAGGACCTCTTACACTTAATGCATATTGTGACTTAATTGGTTAGTTCTTTTGATAAAAAAAAAAAAAAAGAGAATATATAGGGATATATATATATATGTATAATAATTAATATTTATTTATTTATTTATTTATTTATTTGTATCATTTATTTTCCTTTTCCTCTGTTTTATTTGTTTTCAAAAAACTCAATTATTACTTTAATATAAATGTAAATAGGGACAGAATATTTGAACAAAGGTGAAGGTGAAGTGCCTTTATCTTTTCTTGAAGAACTCCCAACTCCTGATATTACAGTTGCAGCTACTGAAGGTTCAAATGAATATTTGATTGATTGTTCGCCGGAAATTATTCAATACTGGGACAAACATAATATTATTCCGTATGACGGAAAGAAAAATATCAGATATTATGTTCTTTATCCGGACAATGAGCATCTACGTGATTATGTTAAATCATTTTTTGATAGATTAAGTATTCATTATGAGGTTTGTAATTTTTATTATAAAAAATGATGATAACCATGATAATTATAATAATCACAATAAAAATAATTTTGATAATTATATTAATTGATTGTAAATTTTAGATGTGTTCCTTGGGTTCACACAAATCTGCCGAGATGAACGGCACCTTTCATGGACTTATTCCTATTTCTCTTAATCGTAAGTATTAATAGCAAACTAGTTGGTTGATAAATTAAATAAATTATCATTTTACTAATTATCTTATATTTTAATTAGAACCGGTTCTTGGCGAATCTGAGCTCAATCGAAGAATTAAAAGTTATGAAGATCGTTTTTCAATATTTGGTATATATTTATTATATTTTTTCATCCAAGAAAATTATTTAATAAATAATTGTTAAAATAAACGATTGAAATTAATAAATATTTCTTTATTAGGCAAAAAATATTTGACAAAAATGATTGATCCATATCAAAATGAAGATATTGTCATCTATATTGTGAACCCATTCAACCATTCATCAGCAAATTATGATGTTATGTATAGTTTTGTAAGACTTATTATGGAATTCAAAAAAGAGCTGGGGAGTCGGTTGAACCAAAAAATCATCGATAAGATCATACCTCAGATAGTACCAGCTGAACACATTATCACTTATGGCGAGACTATTTTCAATACTGCACACGATAAACAACTTCTTCAGCAATTAGCATTCAGTGTTTATACCAGATCAAAGGTAAAATAATGAGTATAAAGTATCGTAAAATGAAATAAATAAATTAACAATTATTTTATTTTTTCAAAAATAGAATTATAAAGTGCCATTTGTATTACCCAAACCTGACGTTATCGATGTCAAATTTCAATCATATAAAGAAGTAATGCAACAAAAATCAATAAATAAACAAACGAGTCCGCTAAAATATGATACAGTATTACATATGTCGTATGGTTACAGCATTGATCAAAAAATTATTTTTGTTGTATGGATTGACACGGAAGGAAAGAATTACGGAAGCACATCAATAACAACACATTTTGATAAAGAACGACAAACGATCGATACAGAGTTCTCACTCAAAGAGGCGTGGAAACGTACACATGAGTTCTGGGGGAAATCTGGTAAACATAGACGTATCATTATAACGAAAGCAGGCGAAATGAGTAAAGAAGAAGTTAATAGTATGTATATTCATTCATTAATCCATTCGCTTTTATTCAATCATTCATTTATTTGAAATATAATATAAATTTTTTAATCATAATAATAATATTATTTTATTAATAATTAGTTTGGATAAATTTGACTGAAGGAAAATATGCAATATTTTGCATGAATATCGAATCAAAACTAAAATTCTGTCCTCAGACCTCAAAAGATGATGATAGAAAAGTATGTGGCTTAACTTTAAAACATCCAATACCACTTTACGATTTTAAACCACTGGCAAGTGGTTATATATTAGAAGTAAATCGTAATGAATGTTTATCAAATGGTGTTCAGGTAATATTAATAAACTTGAAAGATTTACACTTGGTCAGGTTAATTAAATTAATATATTTATTTATAGGTCGATCTGGTGTATAATCCTTCTGATGCGGGTAACGATAACGAGACTTTATGGGAATGTGTTCAACATTTCCATCAATTAGTATATATGGAAGTTTCACCGAAAAAAACTACTCTGCCATTTCATATACTGATGATAGAAAGGTTGATTAGAACTTTTGTTGGTGTTTCTTTATAATCATTGTCGATTACAAAGGTGTTGATAGATTTAGATGGATTAGATTAATCTGAAAAAAAAAAATATTTAAAATTAATATCTTTATCACCTTTTTTGTAATATATATATATATATATGTATATATGTATATGTATATATATATATATATCTTTAATATATGTATATATCTTTCTTTTATATATATATATGTATATATGTATATATGTTTATTTATTTATATGTAACAAAACCAGACAAAGTGAACATTATGACACAGAGAAATTTCAGGGGATCGATTTAGTCAAATCACAATTGTACTACAAATATAATGTGATTATGATGATATATTGATGTCCTTCCATTTTTATTTTATTTCTATTAATTATTCAGTATTCTTTCTACATAATAAGTATTAATTGATTACATTATTCGAAACAAAGATTCATTAATGTTTATGCATCCAAGTCTACTATTAAAAAATTAAACACTATTTTTTTTGCTTACAATAAATAAATCTTTTTTCCTTGTTATATCATAAGTAAATTTATTTGATTTGCACTAGAAATGACACAATCAATCCTAGTTGATATAAAGGTCAATCGGTTGATAGTAGATAGTTATGGTATACTCATAATCCCACCCTGTATTTGATTAACATAAGAGTTATTACGAAAACATCATCAACAATTCATATAAAAAAAAGTCGAGCCACGAGCATCTTTACAATAATAATTTAATAAAAATGCTCAAATGAATTTTCTTCTTTGGGGTTCGTTTCATTATGAAATGCGTTACTATTACATAAAAATCAGCCAACAATTGTTGGCAGAGATATAAAAGTATTTGAAAATTCTATCACCAACATTATGTCATTGTTACTCAAAAAATGAATAAAATTTTAATTTTGAAAGTATACAAATAATAATAATCAATTACATGAAGGAAGGTGAAATTTTGGAAATCACAACTATTACCATCAGCTGGAGATTCAATACATTCAGAATTCTCAAGTTGTTCCTGTTGTAGTATTTCTCCAAGTATACTTGCAAATAATGTTTGAAATTCGAAAAAGTCATGATGCATTTTCTCGTAATCTTCAATCTAATAATCACTTCACATCAAATAATAAATGATGAACAAATAGGAAAAATTTTAATAGAATTAAATTATCACAGAATGATTGCAAACAATGTTTGTTAATGAAGACTAACGTCGGGATCAATGGGAAGAAGATAAAAGGCAGCGATGGTTAGAAACAATATCTAATAGTTTACCATGCAGAGAAAATTATGTATTTTTTCAATTGATGTATAATTAATTGAAACAAAAAATCTTGTGTTTGGGCAAATTAATGAGAAACGTGGGTAACTATGTGCATTGGTGTAGAAAAGGCAGCATGGTTTTTGAATATATTCATATTAATATTAATATTAAGGCACGGGTTCATGAAATCTTCAAAAGTGGAAAGGGATCTTCTTGTATTTAATTGGTAACATTAGATTTAATATATAATTGCGGTCTAAATTCATGAATTACGGCAATTTCATATATCAAAGACGCGTGATTGAAATTCACATGCGCGAGGCCAATCAGAATTTTGTATGCAAACATCCATTCCAAAAATTCTAATTATAAAATTTCACAATTTGATTTTGATTCATAACAGCTGACCGGGTCATTGAATGACCATGGTAATTAGGCCATTTCGTTTAAATCGACCAATAAAAATTCATAATTGAAAAAAAAGTAATACTTTTGTGAGAAAACTTTAATTTTTGAGGATGAATTCAAACAGAATAAGTTTGAAAGGTGTTTACATTTGCTGTATGCAAAAGCTTAGAGATACAGCCATTCGCACAAATAACATCTGGATGCTTTACTACCAATACAGCTTGCCAATTGTGAAAATTTTTAAGTCAACTTATGCTGATGAAAATTTTGTGCCTGAAGATAGAGTCCTGTAACCTTACCCGTACCCGTATTCGGATGTGGGTAAATATTAATGTTAATATTAATATTAATCTCCTTACCGTACTATGCTAATACACCTCATTATGTAAAGGTGGAAAAAGGGGGTAATAACTTAGAAATATTTATCATCATTATAAGAAGCAGCAGCAAATTTTGGATTTATTGTTGAATGCTTTATCATCTTGTCCTTTTTTATCATACACTTTAATCCTTCAGTGTAAATTCTATTTATATCTATTTTATTGTCTAAATATGAAGGGGAGACTGGTAGTTGTCGATTACAAGAGAGACAAATATATCATTGAGTTGTTTTACAATCATTAATCGATCAATTTTTTTGCATGAATTTCCTTTGGATACCTTTTTTTATTTATCATTTGTCAAATAGAGTTTTTTATGTATAAGATATTGGGCGCGCAAGCGGCCAATATCGAGTAGGGATGGGGCGGCTCCACTATTAAGCTATTCTTTCAAACGTCACTATTTTATTAAAGTTTAATTTTTTTCACTACATAGATTTGCTCGCTTTACATTTTTTCTTTTATTATTATCATTTTATATGTCAAAAAGAAAGGTATTGCTTAGTAAGTTTCCTACAGTTACTTAACAATAAAATATTTTAATAAAATTCAGAAGCTCTTTGATTTGTAGTTTGTAGTATAACGTTGAGTAGATTCTACTTTAGGAGATATTTCACCATTTCATTAATTCTGTATGCATATCTTGTGCTGAATAATGTTCACTTCTACTAACATCATTATCTGGATGAAATCCTTGTAAGATGGTAAGAAAATCTCAAATTTTCGATTTTTTTCAAGAATATAATTTTACTAAAAGACTTGGTAGGATTATAATATTAGTTTCGGGTTTACACTAAAAAATCTTTACAATCAAGATAAATTTATCCAGTAAATAATTACAATTCTAGAAGGTTATGAGATGGATATGCATTTAAAATACCAGATAAAAAATTAATATATACTATTTTTATTATTGTCATGTTTATGGGTTGATAGCCTTGGTCCAAAACCTATAATAAAAATACATATACTTGTTATACAATAGCGATTATTTCTATTATTGATCAAATTTTATTATACATATTGCATTTTTCTGGACATTGTTTAAGATTTAAAATGCTTAATTTGGGTCATACAATAAGAGCAACCATTTGATTATACATATTAAAAAACGCCAAAATTATGCAAATGCATTTTTCTGGACATTGTTTAAGATTTAAAATGCTTAATTTGGGTCATACAATAAGAGCAACCCGTTATAAAAGAAAAAAATAGTTCACCCTTTCATTCATTACTTCATTACTTGAATAATTCGTCCATTAAATTTTTTGAAGTATGTTATTTGCAACCGACTTAAACATTAAAATTATTCGACTCAAGCTTCTTGGAAAATTCTCCATTATTATTTTATTTTACCTTTTTGGTTTTATCTCCACAACACAAGCTTCAATTATATACAATTCAACTGATAATACTTTTAAATGTTATTCTAATGGTGTGATCACTGATGATATTTCTAGTTGCAAAGAATATCAGGGATATGACTTACTTGATGTTACGTTATCAACATTTCTACCAGCATTTATTTATATTTGTTTCTCCGAAGATTTAAAAGGCACAACATTTACAAAAGCCGTGAGGTTTTTTGTAAGTTTTTCCACAAATTTATACATGATATTTATAGTAGTTTACTCTTTTTTAGCTGTTAAAAGTGATGTTAATACTAAGTCTTCTTGGGCGATAGCATTTATATGTTGTTGTGTTTCTAGTTTCATAGCCTTTTTATTAAATGGTTTATTTAGGATAATTTATAATAATAAGGTGGATAGTGACAATCGTTTTGTGAAGCTTTTTAGGACCTTAGGTGGTCTAATCACGGTTTCCCTATTTATCTTAGTTTACTATTTTCTGGTTACAAATCGTGATAGCATTACAACTGAGATGTTAATATGGATCTTCATCATTTTAATAGCATCATTAATTACTTCGATAGCATTAGTTTGGTATTGCGAAATGAAAGGAGGTTTTCTTAGTGCTCTAATAGATAAAATGAAGAATAAAACCATTGGACATGTGTTCTACGTGTGTGGCTTAACTCTGTCATTGACTACAAATGTTTTACTTGCTCTAGAGATTGCCTTTTGGTTTGATTTGAATAGTTATCAAAGTAAATTATTGTGGAATGTAACAGCATTGAGATTGACTATACTAATTTTGGGTTATCAAGATTCAGAAAATTCCACAGCAGCAGAAAAATCTGAAACTTCAATTAGAATAAGTGAGGATGTTGAAAATATGAATGTGGATGTGGAGCAAAATAAAATTTTTTTTGATGAAAAAGAAGGATGATTTCTTGTTATATATCAAAAAAAAAAATATATTATTTTGATTATTTTGATTATTTTGATAAAAATGATTTATATCTGTTTTAAATATATATATTAATTATTTTCAATTTTCAAAAGGAATATAAAGTTAATTATCGAATTATTATATTTACTTTATTCTAATATTGCCTTTATTAAAAAAAAAAGATTTATTATATTTAGAAATATTTTATTAACAATAAAAATAAAGGCAATGATATTTTCTTTATCAATATACCACTACATGGACAAAGTCCATCGCATTTTTAAACAAAAATTGCACAATAAAAGTATATCATTTGTAGCTTAGGTACTCAAAAATTTTACCCCTAAAAAAAACTTAATAACCACGCCTTAGATTTCAACAATATTGCCTTGAGTTTTTTTGTAAGCAAGCAACAGTTTTTGAACAAATATATTGAAAAAAGAAAAACAATGTACCTAATTACAAAATATCAACATTCATTGAACAGTCTTTCTACTATCAAAAAAGATCTTGATGAAATGATATCAAGCAATTATATTAAAAATAATTGGCGGCCAATGAAATATTGAGTCAACCATTACTTTATTTAAATTTTAATACCGAAACAAACTGTTCTCTCAATGGATCCAGTTTTCTATTAATATTAATATAACAAAGTTTATATTCTGTATACAGTATATAAATGGCGGTCTTTTATTGTTATTATTATTGTAAATACCAACTTCTTTTAGCAAATATTAGCATTAGTATAAATTGATTGTTGATTGTTAGTTCTACTAGGCCTTCTTTTTAAATATTCGCACATGCACAAATCCACTTTTGTTATTAATGAAAATAAAATGAATACCGACTTCTTTCATTAAATTTATGACTAGTAACATGCAAGGCCATGCACATTTTTTTTAAAAAGATATTTTAAGTCAACTAAAAAATGAATCATTCTGACGGCTTTGCAAAAAGAAAGAGTCATGCTTGTTGAAACAAAGGAATCCAAACATTTCTAATATTAAACTTGTAATTTCATACAATATTCCAATCTGTTGAAAAGAATATGGGGAGATTGTTTTGATAGTATTGAACAATCATTATTATTAAGCCAAACTTGATATAGCGGGTGATATTATAAAAAAATTTTGCACATATATTATTAAATAAAAGTGTTCAGATGGTTGGAAATCTAAATTCAAAGAAAGGAACAATATAAGAAAAATATATTAAACATGATGAAAGTGTCAGCGCACCTTTAATTAATATTGAAAGGTTCAGCCAAGGCATTAAAACTTTATATCTATATAGTAGAAATTATCATTCAATCTGGTTTGTTTTGGAAGTTAGAAACTTTATGAGTCTTAGTAACTGGCCCATTTCAGGAAGGAAAAAATAAAGAAAGAATCACCATCTTGTAATTCTGATGGGCCTGAAAGATTAGTATTAAAACCATGATATATTTATGTGACATATACACTGCCCTCCAAAAAGTATTCGGACGATGTTTTTCAATAATTACGCAAAATGCCACATAACGAAAGTACATAAAATTTATGTCATAATGTGGAGAACCTATGTGAAAAATCTCGTTTTTTTATCATTCTTTTATGATTTTTAGTTAAAAAAAAACAAACACTGGTCAAAATTTATCTTATTTTATGATGATCATTTTATATGTTTTTTTAAATTTTCGGCATTCTCGTAATGTTTGATAGTGTCGTGAACTGTAGACTTTGGAATATTAAGTGTCTTTGCGATTTTTGCAAGAGAACTACCAGC
>CAJVPN010001195.1:0-16605 GCA_910592215.1 Entrophospora candida
TTACCAACATATAAATTAGTTGTATTTGGATCACCTGTATCATGAGAACCAGGGCGATCTTCAAAAGCTGAATAAATGGGATTTTAAAAAAAATCAATAATATATATATACACTTTTTCATTATAATTAAGTAAATTTTTATGTTATATTATTAGTTACCTGCTTTAACAGTAAGTGAAGCATTTAAATTTTCATCACCACTACTAATCTCTAACAATATAAATACAAATATTTTAGATACTTTGAATAAAAATTTTTAGATAAATCAATTTATTCACTTACCATTTGGTACACCAGCTCCTGCTAATTTTGCATGTTTTTGCTTTAATCTATCTTCTCTCTCTTCTTGTTCACTGTCAATTATTTAATAAATTAATTAAAATTTTAAATTAATTTAATTAAAGAAAAAATAAAAATTCACAAACCGCTTAATTTCCTCTAAAAATGCATCCAAATTACGTTTTCTCTTATTTCTATCTTCTTTAACTTCCTCCTAATACATATATTTGTTGTTTTGTCATTCTGGTTAATAATATTTTTCATCACTATGAATATACAATATAATTATCTTAAAATATTCTAATAAACCTCTTTATCATTATAATGTTCTGTAGCATCAGGCTTAGGCTCAACTTTCATGGCTGCAATAAATGGTTGTGGTTTATAAATCTTTGGAAGAGGTATAGTATTCATATCCTCAGATGATTCTTTTTTAATATTAGCAGCTTCATGGTCAAATAATACTATATTTTGTAAAAAAAAAAAGTTTAATTCAATATTATTTATTTATGATAATAAAAAAAAACCTAATCAATCAATAGAATAATTACATTTGGGTACAATTGTTTCTCCTTTAACAAAAGCTTTTCCTGCACTATCATCTTTTTCAAATGAAGCAACAAATTCTGCATAAACTTTTGCAGCTTCCTCAGACTCTTGCTAAGTATTATTTTTTATTTTTCCAATATACATAATAATAAATTTATGAATATGATTTTAAAATAAAGAATTATTATTATTATTATTATTATTATTATTATTATTATTATTATTATTATTATTATTATTATTATTATTAATGCTAACCTTCTTCTTTAATTCAAGTTCCTCCTTATGTCTCTGAAACGGTGTTTTTTTATGTGTTCCAATGCTAAATGCTTGAAGCTTATTTTTAGTTAAAGCCTGGAAACATTTGAAAAAAATATTTTCAAGTTTTTTTGTTTGTTGAGGAAATTAAAAAAAAATTTTTCCTTTGACAATTTATTGTTTTAATAATTAGAAACATAAGAAAAGTTAGACTACTTTAGCAGAACCAGGTTTAGTTGAATTTATGCCCCAAGGTAATTTCTTTTCGTCAGACATTTTTTATGAATGATTTTTTTTGTAAAATTCGCAACTATTTTTATTACTACTACTGTACTAGTACTAGTACCAATTTAATGATTTCAATTATCACGTGAATAAACCAAATTCAGCTATATAAAATTCTAAATCACGCGACCTTTTCGTTGTCAAAAAATTTAATTTCTATTACTATGTACTATTTCATTAGGTATTTTTCTATGTGTTATACTCTATGAGTCTTAATGGGTACTTCTCTATTTGTTTCAATGTTACAGAATCAAAAAGCCCTTCTTGTAAACTTTCCAGGTATAGTTGCAATGTTGTCTTACATACATTTTGGCACCCCAATACATTTCTATATGGGATATACTGCAACAAAATCCATAATAATAAGACAAAGTGAACATTATGTCACACAATTACAGGGATCAAAATTATTACTGGCTTTCAAAATTATTTTAAATGTGCATATACTATTACAATTACATTTTTGTTCCATCTTTTGCATAATGGTCCATGATCACAAATTCACTGTGTATTAACAAGAAAACTTGTTCAAGCAGACAATTTTTTAAACAGCTGTACATCTTGTTTTGCCAGGTGGTTTCAGACATTGATCCATCCCTTAAAACTCTGTATGGATTTCTCAATGTATTCAAATCCATTAATGAAAATGTCTTTATTATTATTATTAAAATGTTCAAAGTGAACTCGTCATCTAAATTTGAATTGATTCTGAGGAAGTTTCTTATATTAACAGAAGCTTGTCAATGCTTCCCATGTAAAAGTTGCAACCATAAACCAAAATAAGTCATATATCTATGATGATATGGTATTCTTCTTTCTAATAGCTGCTCAGGATTTAAAATTATTTGATTTTGTGTTGTCACTTTAGGACACAATAATAATAATGGTACTTGAGAGGGTAAGAGAGGGCAAAGGACAGATAACAAATTCAATAAATATTTAGTTGTTTCTATTTGTTTCTATGTATGTGATATAATAAACTTTGCTTTTATCATCTTTGACTTTATTGTCACTTTATTATCTCTAGCGATGTTGACATCTATTGTTTCATGCATCAGTATGCTTTTTAGAAAATATTCTTGATAGTCCATTTTGTCTAATAGTTTCTGTCCATCATTGTAAAATCGACCTTTCATACTCTTTTTTTCAGCATGTGATAATTCCTCCCATTTTCTAGCTGTGAAATTGGATAATAAGTTGGTGGTTTATTGGAATTACTGCGACAATAATAAAGTTAATTTATTTTATCACTTTTTATATATAATAACTATGTTCACTCTTATTTAATTTCCTAGAACAAGATGTAGATTTATAATAAATTACATGCAATTTTGGCTGCACAACAAAAGTTGAAATGATTGTGTATCATCTATATCTCTTAACCATATTATTGATTTATCCAATAATGAAGTGTTAATAAGTCATTAATGAAAGTCAAATTAAATGGCTTGATATAGTTCTCCAACAAAAATCCTGGAAACAAATAGGTGAATTTCAGCAGCATATAAATCAATTCACTGGGATGGATATGATAGAATAAACATTCCAATTCTAGTTCATGAGTCCTTTGTTCCAAAGGGATCATTTAATTCTTATCACCATGAAGCCCATGATATCATGCAACAGATTTCAATGTGTTTACTTGGAATATTTGACAATTCATCAACAGTAGACTTAATTTGTTCTTTTATAAATAGTTTTAGCAAAAAATTGTCATGTAATAAAAATCTCGAGACAAATTTTTTTTGTATATAAAATCCAACACGTGGATCACATGATATTTCATAGATGATCTGTACTGTAGGAAGATATAGCTAACCCCAACAATAGTGAGTGATAACATAAAGATGATAATAATAAAACAAAGTATAATAATAATAGTGGAGGTGGTTTATAAAGCACTTTATTTTTATGTGCTATTTTGCACATGATTTTTTAAATGTCATTGATTTACGTGATAAATGAAGAAGACATTTTGTGAAGAGTAAGGTGCCAATTATCAAAACCCCCAAATGCGAAACTCTGCCAAAACTCTAATAAACAATTAGTGTGTAACATGTTGAAACTCTACCGATTGATTCTGGAGGAGTCTTGGCAAGAAACCACAGTGAAGAGGGCAATATTACAGAGAGCGGACCCATTAACATTTATAAAATATGTATTGTTGCCATTGTATTGACTTAACCTCCAAATACCAAAGTTCATAATCAAAGGACCAGAAAAATATGGCAGCGATGTTACTTGTACAGATTATGGGCGATGATTTTAGATAAAAACCCCATCCTGGAGATTCAAAATTGTCAATTATACAAAATATTAATGCAGTATTAAAAAGAAATGGGAAAGCGATTCTGAACTTAAAGAATGGTCAAAATGTACGTCCAGAGCTAGCTGCTAAACTGTTGAAATAAGAAAAAAAGTAACAGTAAAAATTCTAATATATTTACTATTTCACAAAATCAAAGCTTATGTATATTTTTATCATAGAAGCTTCAAAAAATTTATCTAAAATCTCTAATTATATATATGTGTGTGTGTGTGTGCGTGTTTATTCACATTTCTTTTCCACAATAGATTTTCCCCGTTCATTATATTCATCACGTGATATCCATAATTGATGAAAAGTTCCTAAAGATGCTAAAATTGAGCCACCTAACCAACTACTACATTTTCGTTCAATACTATTGCCTGGCGCATGAATTTTGACTTTTAACTATTAATTAGTAATAAATAAATATATATTAATGTATAAAAAAAATTAATGATTTAGATAAGTTATCATTATTTTTACCCCAGGAGACATCATAGTCAATTCATAATTTAATCTATCAGCAAATCCAGGCAATAATGTAGTTCCACCGGTTAATATAATATTATTTAATAAAGTTGGACGAATATCAATATCACATGAAGCCACACTATTATGTATCATCTGATGGATACTCATCAACGAAGATGTGTCAATTTCAGCACCCTCTTGAAGCTAATTGGCAAATATGGGAATTATAAATATTGAAAATAAATAATAAAATAATAGTATCAAATTTAAACCTGATGCATATTATTTGTTGGAGAAAAAAGAACTTCTGGTATACTGAATCGTGGAGTGCCAAAAGATGTATTGAATCCATCTGGAAATTCAAAACTTTTTAATGGTCGAGCAGCAATAACCCTGTAATTAGTTAATTATTGTTAGTTTGTTTGATTGAAAAAAAAAAAAATTAAATTAAGTGAAGTAATTAAAAAATAATAATCAAGAAAATAATTACTTACAAGTCATCATATGTTGTTTCAAAAACTTGGCATACAGATTCTTTGAATTCTTGTATTACTTTCTAAGCCAATTATTATATACATACATACATACATATATTTTTTTTTTGCTGAAAATCAGCAACGCATTTGTTTAATTTTAGAAAGGTTTAGGTTAATTTAGTGAATTTTAATAATTGATTTTTTTACCATTTGCATGAATCTATGGTAACTTTCAGTGGTATTTGGCCTATCTCGCAATTCTATATTTGCAGGCATGTCTGGTTCAACAACATTAAGTTTTTTTGCTATCAAATAATGTGGAATGATATTAATATTAAGTTTTTGTTGAAATAATTGCATTATTTGTTCTGAAATAAAATCCCCTGCAATGGATTGTTTATAAATTCCTGTAAAAATTTTAAATCAAATCATATTTTACTATATTAATATTTATCTTATTATAAATATTAATTTCAATTAATGCAAATATTTGAATTAAACCTTTTTTTAAAACATATCCATCAACAACTGGAACACAGCTTGTAGTATTTGCTCCACAATCTAAAACAATTGCTGTCGGACGACCAGTTGCAAATCTATTTAATTTCCGGTTGTTAAAGATTTTTACTTTTAATGTTAATTATCTCCTCCCAATTATATATATATATGTAAATGAGATGACGAGTAACATTTAAAGGATACGAAGTTAATACTGGATTTTTTGCGACGTAAAATGCCAAAGTTTTATATTTTTCAAATGCAAGTTCGGTAAGAGTTTCTCTAATCTCACGAGTATTCCAAGCAGGTTCTGTTATAAACAATGGATGTTCACTAGGATCAACATTTAATCTTTTTTCTAAAGCATAATCCCAAATTTCTTCTAAACCATCCCAATCTTGAACTATATTGTTAAAGAAAAAAATTTTTAAGAATTAAAATAATCATAAGAGATAATGATGATAAATAATTGATAATAATAATATAGTGATGTTAAAATCTTACATACTTAAACCATCAACAAATGGATTTTTAATTTGCATATTTTGTCTCCAAGTAGCAATTTCCGAATCACCTACTATATATCTTCCTTTTTTAGTTTTATTTTGTTTATTTATCTTGTTTGCTTCTGATTCTTCATCAGCTTCAACCTTTATAGCTTCTTCATCCATTATAGTATCTCCATCGGCTGTTACACTCCCAACTTCAGGTTCTGGAATGTAACCATAAGAGGTTGGAAATATTGCTTTTGGTGCATCTTCACCTGCATAACCAGCACGAGTCCAACAAGAGCCAGCATCTAAAATAAGAGCTGAAACTTCATCTATCAAATAACAAAATTTTTATAGATCAGTTTGTTTATTTATGTGCATTTGTTTTATAGTTTTTACTAAACATAATAATAACCTCCTCCAAATGTAGCCATTACTTGAGATTAATATAATATAAAAAAGTTTTTAGATCTTTGGGATTGAAAATTTTTTTAAAAAGGTCACACAAGGTTTTTTTATTTAAGATATCTTCTTAAGATTGTTAATTTCTCTTCATTTTTAAGTTTCTGGTTTGGGCAATTTTAAAGTTTGTCAGAAATAAATGGTAAGTAATCTGGATCTTCACTGCTATTGCCACCAATTATGGGTGAATGAACGAAATTAATTGATGGCAATGAAATAAATTGGGTGGGATCAGACCAAATTGCCTTTACTAGCGAATGGCTTAGGGCCTGATTTGATTTGATATGGACTTTGTGAAAGCCTCCCTCTAATCTCTGTAGATTTTTTCCTACAGATAGGATAAGCCGCTCGTATTGGTAGTTTTGGACAAGTGAAAAGTTAACAGTCTCTTCAGCAACAATGCAATAAATCGACACCCTACTTTGAAAACTTCTTGTTGCATTCATCAGTGACCACGTCAAAAACCAGACGTAAAAGAGATACAATCGGCAAAAAACCTGCACGAAAATCGCACGACTTACGGGTTTGGGAGGAGGTCGTAACACGGCAAATGTTAATATTATGAAATAAATAAAAATCATTTTTGTTTTTTATTTTTTGAATTTTTTAAATTTTTTGAATTTTTTTGTTGTAAAACAATTTCTTGTTTCTTTGATTTCAAATTTGCAACTTTTTCTTCTTGTTTTCTTTTTCCATACTGTATTTTAGAATATAAACTTTTCTGTTTCTTTGACATCATGATCTTTGCCAATTCTTTAATTTCTTGTTGTTCCTCAATTTCTTTAATTGGTCGTTTTTTTCCTGCTAATTTTGTTGTAGTTGTTGCCTTTTCAATTTGAGAAGATTTTGCTTTTTTAGATGTTACTGGATTTTTATTTTTTTGTTCTTGGAATTGAGAAAATGATATTCCTTTTGCTTCTGCCTCTAATTCCAATTGATGAACCATATCTTCATCATCTGACTGTATTTTTTTAAAACAAAAAAGGCAAAAAAATATATTAGATATATATATGTGTGTGTGTAATACAATTAATTAAATTATGGTGATGATGCAAATTCGGTACCATATTTTCTAATGTCTTTACAACTTTTGTTGATTTATTTGGTTTATTTACTTTTGCCTTTTCTTGCTCACTATCAACACTACTGCAACTACTATCATCGCCATCACTTTCATCCTCGTCCTCATCCTCGTCCTCGTCCTCATCCTCATCATCATCATCATCATCATCCTCATCCTCATCCTCATCCTCATCATCATTATCTCTTAGTTTATTATTAAGTTTTTCAGTGTTTTCTTCAATAACTCCCTCAAATTTATTATCACCATCATTGTCTGCTGGAATATAATCGCCTTCTTTATACTCCACAAAAGGTGATAAATGTGGTGGGAGTGTTTTACCAATAGCGTATTTTTCACATATTAACAATTTCTTTGAATTTATACAATCATAAATCCATTGAGGTTGAACATATACACGTGTTGGATAACAATTGTCAACAGATGGTCGATCAACAATTTGATGTGTGATACGTTCATAATTTTCCTCATATGGTGAGCCCATACCCATACTACTATCCCAACCAACTTTTCCACCAAAAGCTTTAATTATAAATTCCAATGAATATTTTGGTACTTCACGAGATAAATAGAATACACATTTGGAAAAAAGTTGTTGTAGTTCTGTAATAGCTGCTGAAACTGTTTGATATGTGAATACTTTGGTATCATCATCATTCTTCTCTTTTTGAAAATTGGAATTGGTTTTGGTTTGATCTACAAACTCATCCAATGTCTCCTAGAAATATATATTATATATTTAGAGAAAAAATCATTTTTCAAAAATTTTTTTTTTAGAAAAAAATAGATATAACATACAATTTCTTCATTAGTAGTAATATCTTCTTCATCTTTTAAAAGATCTATTTTTGGTGGATAAACTGAATTTGCATCTGAATATAATTTGAAATTAACAAAACTAACCAAAGTCTGATAAAACTCTAAAAATGTCAACATAACACGAAAATCAACATCATCCGGGACCTTTTAACAAAAAATTATTATTATCTAAATTAATTTGTTATTACTTATTATAAATTTCAAATAAGAACTTACTCGTTGACTAAATTGGTAAGGAACCAACCAAGTTATGGTTTGTCCTTTAATTTCTACTTGATAATAAATCCCTTTGATTGAAAGAAAAACTTTACGAAGACATTTGCTTTTTATTACATACTGTTGAAATTCTGAGCATAAACGTTGACAATTTCTAACAATTTCTACTTTGATTTTGTCAGTAGCAGGATAGGTACCAAATAAAAATATCATACAAAGCGCATCATCAAGATCTCTTAAAGCATCAGTGAATGTTGGATATCTTTCTTTGATAATATGATCTAAAGTATAAACAGGTCTGTTTTTTTCTAAATTATTTGCAACGCTGAATTGACGTTTTCCTAAAGCTTTACTTAACTTTCTTAGAAAAATTTTATTTTCTCTAAGTTTTCTAAGAATGGGCTCATGTGCAAGATATTGTATATCTTTAGTATAATAAAATGTAGTAGGTGCTGTTGATCCTCTATTGGCTTTCTTTTTATTTTTAGGTTCTCTAGGATAAATTCCTTTAAGAATACATAGTCGCCTTTTTTTAATTAATTAGATGTTAATATGTTAATATGTTAAAAATATTAAAATGCATTATCATTAACTTTTTTTCTGTAAAAAAAAAACCACCTAAAATCAGCAAGTGACAATTGTAGCTTTTTTACAGCTCGATTTCTGGTAATGTAGTTAGTGGCAATACCCGATTCACCTTTTTTCTTAATTTTCCCCATCGATTTTAAAAATTTTTTTTAAAAAAAAACCGTATCACGCACAATAGATTTACGGATCTGCAATTTTAACACAAAAAAAAAGATTGAACATTTACCGTGTCACGATCTCCGTAAGTCGTGCGACTTTCGCGCAGGTTTTTTGGCCGATTGTCTCTTTACGAAATGCTTCAATCATGCCTATACATTCATTTTGCAAAGCTGGATTGCAAGCTCCATAGATCTTGACTTTAGTGATTACTTCGATCAAACCCGCCTATATGATTATTTAATACCCTTATTATTATTATTATTATATCAAAATCTCCAAATTACAAAGCTTTTGCCTATAATATCTTGCCGAAGAACGATGACCAATACAAGCACACTAACTTCACTTCATATTGAAATATCATATTCCTAATCAATATTTAATTTTTATTTCAGATATTTTTATTAACGGATAGATTATTTATTTATTTATTTATAAAGAAACATTTAACAAACAAAAATACCCCAAATGCCTTTTGGCAATTCATCATCATCATCCTTGTCTTCTTCATTATCATCAATGTGTTCGTTAGAGTAACTAGATCTAAAATCATAATAATCGAATATTTCCATAATATCTATCATCTTTTTTTGATCTTTATTAATCTAATGATAAACTTTGATATTTATATGCTGGTAAAAAAAAAAATCTGCCGTGTGTTTTCGAGACTTTGAAAGTTCTTTCCACGTCAGTTAAAAAATAACTGCACACATTGCCAACTGAAATCTTCAAAATATAAAGATTTTTTTTATGACATAATTTTCAATTTGTCTCTTCCGAAAATCTATACCGATAAAAGAAAATCGTCACGCGAAACAAAATAATTTCTATTTTTTTTTTTTTAAAAAAAAATGAAAAACAATTTAACGCGTACAAATAATGAAGTTGATAATAACCTTTTACTACCACAACCAGTAGCAAAAAGGCAAAGAAAACAAGAAAATGCAGTGGATCAAATAGCTACCACCACTTCAAATTTCTTAGATGTTATAGATTTAACAGAAGAACAAAAAAAGATTGTATTACAACGTATGCAAGAAGTAAAAGCAAGATATCAAACTTTTGTAGAAAAAGATTCAAGCCAAAAGGCAAGTTTATAATAATAATAAAAGTAATAATAAAAATTTTATATTTTATATTATAAAAATAACAAAAGAGTTTGTATAATATGATGGTTTATTTTATTTTTAATAGATTCAGGCTATCTTATTTGCCTCGGATCTTGTAGAAGAAGAAGCAAGATTGGCTTTATCGATTTGTAATTACAATGAACAAGAAGTTCTTAATAAATTATTTGGAAAAAATGGCAACCAATTTCGTAAATTACTAAAACCTGCTTCACAAGATATAGATTCAAACAAACATATTGATCAGTGTGCAGAACTTCAAATAAATGATCATAATGAAGACGAAAATGATAACAACAACAACAATATTGATTACGATGATGTTGATGTTGATAATGAGAGAGATTTTGATTCTAGTGATTTTGATAGCATTGATGAAAACATTTCTTCTTTGAATTATATAAAGTTTCCTTTAGATTTACCATCAACCACTACGACAGTGATTAGTATTGGCACTTATCATAAGTCTCCTACTTGGTGGTCAAATCCTGGTTCATTATATCATCATCCAATTCCTATTAATTATAAAGCCACACGCATCGAATGGAATAAGATTTTTGAAATGACGATTGAAGAAGATCAAAATACAGGAAATCCGCTTTTTAGAGTTACAGCAAAAGGAACAAATTCTACCTTTATTGGCTCTACACCCACCAAACCATGGACTTCAGTCTGTGTTTCGTATAAAAAATCTAGAGGTATAAATCTAAAGTTTTTTTAAAGGAAGGTTTAAATCATTGTTATAATATTATATTCAACATAATTTCTTATTATTAATTGAAAATTTAGCAACACGTATTTCAGGACCTTTGTATTTTGGATTTTCTGATGTGTTATTGCAAAAGTTATTGACAAAAATGGTACAAGATAGCGATCCTGAAGAATACTATTATAGATTTGTTGGTGAAGGAGAAATGCTTTGCACAAATAAAGAATGGAACGAAGATGAAAGAAATTTATTGTTAACAGAAATTCATCAACATTGTAAGAATATTCGATCAAATACTTCATCATCATCATCATCATCATCATCATCATCGCCTAACATCAATGATGATTACAATAATAAGAGTGATAGTGGAATCATATTTCCATTTGGACTTGTTTCACAGAATATTTTAAATCGAGCAGGATTTCAATGTCAATATGAATACAATCGTCTAGTTACTACAGGTCAAATAAATGAGATTGATAATTGCCCAGTGAAACCATTACGTGTCAATTATGATAAGTTTGTTAAACAGCTAGTATCAAATGGCCAAATGAAAAGAGCAAGAAAATATTCTGGAAAAAGTGATAAAGATCTAATTAATATTCTTAACAAGTATGGCAGAGTTGGTAATAATAGTATTGATTTGATTGATAATAAATTTGGAATTAATTTTAATCCTCTGAATCCTGTTCTGCATCTGAAAGATGCTATAACTTTGGAAGAAATGAAAGAACCTACAATTTCTCCTGATGGGTAATTTTATTCAGATATATATTTGATTGTTCTGATTGTTGGTTTGTTTAAATCAATTAATTGTTTTTTTTAAAAAAAAAAGATATGTATGTGATTATCAAACTTGGATCAAGATTCTTCGTGATCCTGATGCCAAAGATACTTGTCCGTAAGTTGAAATCGTCATTATTGATAATAAATTATCAAAAAAAAATTTTTTTTATCAATTTCAATTAACTAATTTTATATTTAAAATTGTGTAGATTTACCAAAAAACATTTATCACGTCGTCAATTGGTTAAATTAACATATGATAACATTGACCAATACATTGATAAAATACGTGAATTATAATAATAATGATAACAATGAAAGTGTTAACGATGTTGTTGACGACGACGATTTGTTAAATTTTATTATATATTATTTATATAAATAGTATATAATACACAATAGTAAATAGATTCTTATATATTTATTAGATAATAATGATATAATTATTTTTGGTTGCTGGTAAATAAATTCATTTTTGTTAAAGAAAAAAACCACCACAAAGAGTTTAAAAAGGATTGCCCTTATTTTTCATTTTATTATATTTGAATCTATACTATTTTCCATGAATAACGTCATTTGGCATGCATTGCGACTTTTTGGATTTTGTCTATGGCGTCTGAGGGCATCCAATCTAATAAATATTAAAGTTTATTAACTAAATATATATATTATATGTATGCATGTATATAAATTTTTTTTAAAAAAATAATATTTATTTCTTTTAACCTTGAAAAATGTTTTGAGCAACCGTCACATTTATATGGCTTTACTTTTTCATGAGTTTTTTGATGTCGTTTTAGATCATGATTTCTTGCAAATGCCAACTCACAAGTTGAACACTTGTATGGTCGATCTGTTGAATGAGTACGTTGATGAGATTTAAGATTGTATAATCTAGCAAATGATTTATCACAATTAAGACATTTGTAACCAAGTGATTGATGAGTATCATCGTTATCATCATCATTATCACCCTGACTATTATTATTACTACTAATGCCGGTAATATCATCATCATTATTATTATCACCATTTAGATTTTCAGTTATAATGATAACACCATTATAATTATCGACAATTTCTTCGTTATTATCATTATTTTTAAAATCTGTTATATCGTCATTTGATGGTGATATTTTAAATCTTTTATTTGGATGTGAATTATTTGAAAATGATATTATTTTAAAATTTTCATCCATAAATTGTTGTGTAGAAATATTACTAGATTCCAGATGAATGATTGAATTATTTATATTATTATTTATTTCACCATTTGTGTTATAGTTTGTACAATCACTATAATTTTTTTGTTGTATTATGTTATTGTTATTGCTATTACTACTATTATTGTTGATAGATGTTGCCGTTGTAGATATTAAGAAAGCTTGAGGACCAGCAGAAAAAGATAAAGTTGGGATAAAAAATTGCAAATTTGTAGATAATTCGGGACTGTTGATATTTTGATTAAATGAAATATCATGATGAAATATTTTATTATTATTATTATTGCTAATGTTAGTATTGTTGTTATTATTTTCATCATCGCCATCATCGGCTTTATCATTTTCATTTCTTGAATATTTATGATTTATCGATGTTGAACCAGATGAATTAAATATGTTGGGAGAATTGGGCAATGAAGGGTTTGTATGAGTTGAGATTGTTGGGAATGGTAATAATTCTTTTTCGACATTTTGTGCCTGTATTGCTACAGAATGAAGTAAAGCAGTATCAACAGTTTTATTCCAATCTAAAGAAATATTTAAATGTTGCTGTTGTCGTTCTGTAGAAGATGTAGTAGAGTCGTCATGATCAAGTTGAGACTGTGACATTTTATCAGTTAATCCTCCTAGATCAGCATTAAAAAAGGTAGGGTGATGCTCCGCTAATATGTTTTTTACATTAAATCTATTAACAACATCATCATGATCATTTATGAAATGGCTCGAGCTAAGAATATAGTCAAATCTTTTTTTACACTGATATTCATTACGACCGGGAATTGTAGAAGCTATCTTTTCCCAATTTTCATAACCAAAATTTTTTACACCAATTTTTAATAAACTATCATCTTCAGAAGTCCATTCTGTTAATTCAAATTGAGAATTGAAATCTTCTATAATATTAATATTATTACTATTTTTGTTATTATTGTTGGAATCTTCTTGTTTTAATAAAAATTTTTCTAGAATATCCAAGTTCTCTTTTAATATTGTATGATTAAAGCTATTATTAGCATTGTTAATGTTATCATTATCATCACGATGATGAATAATAATATCTTTACCATTAATATGATTATTATTATTGTTAATCTCATGATCGTTATTAACATCATTAACATCATTGTCGTCATCATCATTGTCATCATCACTACCATCATTTTGTAAATTGGAAGTTAACCTTAATAGTTGTAATGCTTGCGCAGCAGCAGTTTGTTCTTCTAAATCGTCAACATGTCCAATAGAATTCTTATTTTTTTTAAAATTCGCATTATTATTATTATTATTATTAAAAATTTTCAATGATGGGTCATTATAATCATCATTTAATTGTGGTCTTGATGTTGATTCCATTAATTGATTTTTATTATTATCGATGTTAACATTATTATTGATATCGCTATCACTATCATTGTTGTTGTTGTTTCCGCCACTACGTACTGTTGGCATATCAGCAAAATTTTGTAAAATATTTGAATCTATCCATGCATCAGTCGTTTGATCTTGCGGCATTTCCTCTTCCAAGTTTTTTTGAAAAGAATATATCATTTACTGGAAATTCACTAAAAAAAATAAAGCAAAAGCCTATTTGACAAATAAAATTTATATATTTATTACTAAAAAATCTTGGTTACTTTAAAAGGAAGTTTACTTTATTATAATATATTAATATTTATTTTTCCGAAAGGTTTTGGAAAATTAAAATATGTATCAAAAAAATTTAGTGGCTTATACAATTTTTTTTTATTTAAAAATATGTATATACATAATTCTGAATTAAAAAACGATAACAATAATGTTGATAAATAATAAATTATTAAATACGAATTAAGTTTCGTTTCCAATCCTTATTTTATTATATATTTCAGTCCTTGATGTCCTAAATGCATTAAGCCTTTGCCACGCAAATTCCAGATAGTCGAATTCTATTTGGTCTGCACAATGCCCCACAATCCCCACATGACGTGACTTGCTAAAGAGCAACCATTGGCCTCTAACATTAATTTTTTTTTTAGGAAAACTATCTTCCCCATCATTTTTGTTTTTTTTGATGCTGATAATAATGCATCCAAATATGATTCCAAAAAATTGAGATACCAATCTAAATGTGCTACGTGAGGATCATGTGAGTCGTAATTAAAGGTCCACTCGCAGAAATGGTTGCCAATATCAAAACCTCGGTGATTCCAACCAGAATATTCAAAATCAATCATTGTTGGCTGATTTGATCCATCAGTAAGACGAAGTATATTCTCATATTGGGATTATTAAATGAAAATAATTAAATTATTCAATTCAATTCAATTCAATTCAATTCAATTCAATTCAATTCAATTCAATTCAATTCAATCGATCGATCGATCGATCGATCAATCAATCAATTTTCTACTTACATCATTATGTCCAAATATGATTGGCGAATTAACCATTTCTAAAATACGTTTTAATTCTTCCACCTCTTCTTTTAATGACTCCAAATTAAATCTTTTTATACTAGAATTTTCAACTATATCCCGTGATAATGATAATTCATACCATTTGTCAATGTTTGACCAGACTTCTGGAACAGTACTTTCAATATCGGCAGGGACTGGAATTTCATGCAATTTAAACATAGATGAAGCTATTTTCCGAGAAATTTCTTTATCTCGTATTTCGTCTTTGTCAGAGGTACTGCATCCAGATATTATTCGAATCTACCATTATTAAAAATGGATAATAACCGAGGACCAACGTTTACTGTTGATAACGTTTTCATATTGGCTAATTCTTTTTTCTGTCCAATAATTTATCCATAAATCCTCAAAAGGATTTTTTTATTCGATTTCGATGTAATAAAATAGACATTATTTGTTAATGCCCCTTCAATGGCTTTAATACTAATGTCGTTTGCATAATATCGGCCCAACCATCTATATTTTGTTTTTAATGACAATGTTCGCCGATCATCATCCGTTTTATAAAATAATCCTAATCATAATCATAATCATAATCATAATAACTATAAAATATTTACGGTAAAACTAATTGTAGTATCCAATGTGGGAATACTTCTTTCCTTTGATTCCTTTAATTTATTTTTACTTTGGTGATTTTTTAAAAAGTGACGACTAATTATATTTGAGAATAACTTAAAAACGTTATAACAACTATTATTTTTCTTTGGAAGTATTGTGGCACTTTTCTTATTGAATAAGTGAGGAAATGTTTTTTTTGTTTCTGGTTCTACAGTTTCTGTAACAATTGTTGCTTGTTTTATCGTAGTCATTTTTTCTGTTGTAAAAGCGAGTTCAGTCGTTTGCATTTCTAATGTTAACATATTTATTAAATAGATTTTTAATTCTTAATTGGAAAAATATTGATTATTAGAAAAATATTGGAAAAATAATTATTGATTATTAGAAAAATATTTAATATTGAATTATTTATGTTTATATTTTGTTCATTTTATTGGTCCACAATGACACCTTGTGACATCGCAAAAAAAGAAATAATTTTATTATTAGTGTGTTTTTGAAAATGTTAAATCTCTCAATTATGTGTTACAAAAAAAACCCCCGTAAAGATGACTTACTTTTTTGATTGCACACAAAAAAAAATCTTTGGCTTATAGAGATAACTTTTAATAGGTAGATAATAAAAAACATCGGCGGTTTCTCGCGTATATTTGTACTATAAACAAAGTTATCAATTTGTGATCCGTTAAAATTGAATTGCATTTAAGGTCGATCAATAAAAACTAGAGATGGGCAGATCAGTACTATACGTATAGTGCGTATAGTTCTAGAAAAATATAGTAGTAAATGTAAATCAATTC
>CAJVPN010001196.1:0-16604 GCA_910592215.1 Entrophospora candida
TTAATAATGATGTTTGTATTTGTTATAAAAATAATGAGATATTTTAAAAAACTGATTTGTTACACGAGTCGGATTTTTTATTTTATATATGTAATTACACTTCCTGTGACATATCGTTTGACTGTTATGTTTGTACAGAAAAATTACGCTTTCTAAGAAAAGATGACTCATTTTTTATTTATTAATAATACATTTTGTTTCCACTCCTTTTTAAATATTATAAGAAATCATAATGATGTTCTTGAAACTTACTTTCCTAAAAATTTTTCTATTTTATATATATATACAGTATACAATATATAGAAACGGGCGATTTAATAATAATAAAAATGAATACTAATTAGTAAGAGACAAAAATATTTTCAAGAAGTTTCTTGGTAATTGTAATATCTGTAATAACAATATCATCTTGTACTATTTCTCTAGATTAAAAAATGAAAAAATATAAAATAAATGGTTTAAAGAATTGATAGATAAATCAGAAAAGACACAAAAATTGAAATCGGTATTACGCAAAAATATGATTGAAGCAAGTATTTTATAATAATGATCAAACAACTGTCTTCCGAAGATTAAAAATTTTCATTATTATTTATTTCAATGATGAGAACGTGAGATTTTAGTTATCTATTCCAACTATGAGAGAGATTTTATAGTTATCTAGGGTTAATATCGATATTACTTCTAGGTATCTAGAACTATATTAGGCCCCAAACTGTCGAAATTACTTTATCTAACTACATTGAATCTGCTCCTCTTCAAAAAAAAAAAAAAACTGATAAATTTGATTTTTTAAATGATTTATATATTATATGTATATATATATATATACATATATATACAGTTATACATTATTTCTGTTTAGAAACAAACAAATAAAGAGTATTTGGAATGATCGAAAATATCAATACAAGAAACTTCCACATTGTCGATTCAAATTTTCAGATAACGTGTTCACGTTAAAAGGCTTGATGATAAAGGCATTCACGTTAACCGATTTGAATACGTTAAGGAATTCGTATGGAGTTCTAGAAAGCAGACCAATGTCAGAAGCCACCTGGCAAAACGAAATATACAGTTGTATTAAAACTTGACTACCCAATAATATATTCATTTCATCGGACATGGTAACGTATTAATGTCGATGGAACTGTTGATATATTTATTGCACCAAAGGACTGGGCGATAAAACTACTGGTAGACGGAAATTTGTTTTCGTCGTTTTTTGACTGGATGATTTTGCTTTTTTGCGATAGGTTTCCCATCCTCACCTCTTGAATAATCTGATAAAATTCGATGTCGTTTACTTGCCTCTGTGGCAATTTTCCCCAAGTGTTGCACAGAGTGCTGTAAATACTATATAGCTCATTCTGTAGTGATAATGATAACATTGCATCAAGTGGAAGGTCATGCTCCTCCGACGATACCAGTTTGGCAAAGCATGATGTCAGGTAGATCTTGATTCTCAAACTCAAGTAAGAGTGATTTTAAGGTTGTTGGGAAATCTTTCTCGGTATGTAGTACAACGATAAATAATAAATAAATATTTTAAAAAAATTCAGCCAATTGTAACTGTTTACAATAACCTTTCAAAACACACTTTACAAAACCATAATTATGAGTGTTTGAGTCATCTGGGGGGTGGCGGTAAAAAAGGAAGAAAGTTAAATACTCTTACAGTATTAAAAAAAAAAGAATTGTGCAAGTATAAAATTCCAACCCAAATAAACTCATGAAGAAATTGTTGGATTATTTGAAATTAGTAAATCAACTGTTGATGATATTTTGAGAAATAAAGATAAGTGGCTTGCAGTTACAGAAAGTGATGCAAATAAAAATTGTGAGGTGAATGGTCACAATTAGAGAAAGCATTGGTGATTTCCCAACGAAGCCAACCATACAATAACTGGTGCAATTCTGAGTGAAAAGGCAATACAGTTTGCCCAAAGGTTTAATATTTCCAATTTCAAGTCATCACAAGAAAGTATCAATTTCTTTTCATGATATTGAGTGTTGCTAAATGTAGCAGATAGTTATATAACCAGTTGCTCGAGCTAGAAATTAATTTTTTTCTTGCATACCAGATCTAAATGCAAACTCTGGCGACCAGTTGTATATAACTATTGTTACATTTAGTAATTAATTTGATAATTTTTATTAAGTATCTATTATTAATTTTTTAAATAGGGATGGGTTGCAAATTTTAAAAAAAGAAATAACATTAAAGAAGATTATAAATCAGGAGAAGCAGCAAGTGCACCAATTAGTGAACTACCTGCATTTAGAACCAAACTACAATCTATAAATGCAGAATACGATTTGGAAAATGTGTACAATGCAAATAAAACTGGCCTTTATTGGAAACTAGAACCTCATAATCTCTTGCTACTGGACCTATTACTGGATTAAAGAACCCAAAAGATAGAGTCACTATAATTCTTGCATATAATGTAATTGGAACTCATAAATTACCTCCAGTATTCATCTATAGATATAATTTTAAAAATTTTATATCAGAAAAGGCAGATGAAAATGATATAGTTAAAAGATCATCACCACTCTCCATATGGTCCTATTGGAACAGCTCATCATGGATGCAGCATTTTCAAAAGTGGATTGGACAATTTAATCAAGAAATGCGGAGAATATTTTATTATTAGGTAGATAATGCTTCTTCACACCAGTTGGAAGAAGGTGAAAAGTTGAGTAATATTAAATTACATTTTCTTCCACCAAATATGACCTCTCACCTTCAGCCAATTGATCAAGGCATAATACAATCATTTAAAGTAATTGTGTTATTTTTTTTTTTCCTGTTTTAATTAAAAAAAATTTTTTTACTCATTGCAAAAAATTACTATGCCAAAATAGGGTTGGAGCTTTTGATGAACTCAAGAACTTGACATTGAGATTACTAAATTAAATGCAATTAATTGGACAGCACAAGCTTGGAACAATGTAACTGATGACACCATATACTGTTGTTGGCAAAGAACAGGAACCTTACCTAGTGATGAAATATTGAAGAAGGATCAGATGAGTTAGATAATGAAGAAAATATAGTACAATTTCTTATTAATCAAATGAATGTTGATGATATTACAGCAAGTAATTACATTAATGTTGACTCTAGAATAGAAACAGCTGAAATGATTAATGATGATGAGATAATTGCTGTAGTACAAGAAGCACCAAAAAAAGAAGAGGAAGATATGAGTATTCAAATATCAAATACAATTGCCATTGATAACATCCAAAATCTATTGATATAAAAGTAATCAATTCAGTAATCTCAGGATTGAGAGATCTACAATCTCAAATTAGAAGAAAACCAAATGCTTCACTAAAGCAACTTACTTTAGAAAGTCTTTATAATACTTAAAATATATGATTTTTTTTTTGATGTAGTCATATTATTATGTTTATTGTTATTATGTTTATTAAAACATTTATTAAAATGTATTTTTTAATAATTTAAAAAATTACATGAATTAAATAACTCAGTTCTCTCAACAAGCTGGTCATAGGGCCCACCCTGATATGACCAACTAGCGTTTTTCCTATTGAAAGGTATTTTCCTGCACCTTTGTTATTATTTGTATATTCCAAATTTATTTGATTGTTCTTGTCGTAACTTTTTATTAATCGTTATTCCTTTAAATATCTTCAATATGACTGACTTTTATCTTTATAATATTAATATACTTCTAAATTCATGACATAATAATGGATGGATGTATGGTAATTTTCCCAAACTATGAATTAAAAATAAAATTCATATTTCAACTGTATTTTTAATTTTCGATTTCATTGATACCAACATCGAGTTTTTGTTATCATTTAAAATTTGATATTATACATCATCTAATTCATTTCTAGTATTATTTACGCCGTTTACATATCCTCATCTTTATATTTATACAACCTTTAGCCACTTCTTATGAAAGTGATTGATCACTTTCATTATCGTCTTCAAACACTATATTTTCTCCTATTTGACATAGTAATAAATTGATTGGTATTTTCTTATAATACCTTAAAAGTTTCCAAACCCTCGCCTGAAATTAAATAGCAGCTTTTTATATACATTCTATTTACTTCTTTTCAAGAATTATGTATTGATCACGAGACTTTGATTTTAGTTATTGACTTGACTAAAAATAGTTTCGCACAAAGGCATTTTGACAATTTGGACAAGTAAAAACCCTTGACGAAGTAGTAAATCTTGATGTAAGTAAAAAAAGGATAAAGTAAATCATTAATTTTTATCCAAGATAATAAGATATTAAAAAAAATCAGCTATGTAATAATTAAAATTGCTACATCATCCTCTGTCATCATCGTCGTCATTATCATCATTATTGTTGGAATTCCATTTTTCATTGAATACCTGCTTCGTTAATTAATATATCACGGTCCTTAATTTCGGCACATTATTAAATTGATTTGATCCGAGAGTTTATGAATTAAATGGAGTAGAATAGAACTGGTATGGTTGCAATGATCATGATCATATAAATCCGGTGGAGATAATCCGAAATAAATTGGAGGTTGGGATTTGTGACCTAATGACTTTACTTTGCAATCAAAATGAAAGTTCATTTCTCACGAGGATGGAAATGCTCAAGGCTTTAAGCTTTGTAACAACTTTTTTGAGAATAAATATCAATGTAAATTATTAATTACCCAATATATCTTGACCTATTATTATTATTTTTTTAAATAAAATTTTCTCTGTTTTTATATTTATTTATTATATTAATATAAACATAAAAAACATTTAATAATTAATATTAATATTCTTCCAATTGCCTAGGATATTATAGGATATTATCTAATATTTAAATAATATATAACTATTGTTTAATATATGCCTTCTATTCAAATTATTTGTGATGAATAAATTTTTTATTCAAATGAAACGAACAATTCGAATGAAATGAATAATTTGGATGAAGCTGGTGATCATATTACTATATTTAATATTTTTTGATTCAAAAGAGATGATGTCATGTCATTCATTCAAATTTTGCAACTATTTTTTAACTCATTCATCTGACCAAAAATTATAAATAGATAATCAACATGATCTTTTTTCAGAAAATAAAATTTTTAAATGATAAACGATAATGGACTATACTATTGTAAAAAAAAGTGAAGATCGTAATAAACAAAATGACGACGATGAAGAAATTGAATGGGTTACAAGTTAAGTATAAAACATATAAATATGTATCATATTGCATATTGTATTGTATCGTGTATGTATATATACTCATTCACGTTACGATTACAGGCTCTTCATTGTTACCACAAAAACCATCAAATGAAACTCTCTATAATCCTATGCCAGATTTTCTAAAAAATCAAAATCAAAAACAACAATTCTTCGATGACTCGCATTCTAATAGGAGTTCATATTATAAAAATAATAATAGTTGGAATATAGATGAAATCAAACTTCCACTAAAACAAATACATTTCAGTGGTTCCCGAACATTGTGCATACGTTCAGCAGATCAATATGATATGGCATTACTTTTATATAGAAATACACGTGAAATTTCTATATGTATGAACCATATGAAAGATGAAATTTGTATTGGATTAAAAGATGTTGAAGGTGCTAAAACTATTCAAGATAATTCCATAGTAGTCAAACTTAAACCAGACTTTGACAAGGTAGTAATTAAATATATTTATTTACATGTAAATATAATAATAATCATATTTAAAAATATGTGATTTTATGTAAATAACTGTGTATATTACATATATCGATTTACCTACTCTCCCATTCTCTTCGCGTACACACACATACTCGTACATATTTAGAAATTTTATCATCATTCAGAAGGATATCCATACAAATTTAGATCTGTTCGTACTGATATTGATCCAACAAAAGGTATAATAAATGGTATAAGATGTCTTAATTTTAAACCTGAACATAGATTTGATACCAGTAGATCACGGATGTTTGAGAAATCATTGAATACTATGATTCGTCAAATCAATAAGGTAATGATGAATGGAAGTGGAAATAAGATTAATATTATGAGATTACATACAAGATTGAAATGTTTTTAAAAAAAATTTAGAGTAATTTGGAAAAAAGACATAAATTTAGTCCAGTTGAATTCGCTAAAAATCAAATAAATGTATTTACGGAAACTAAAATCAGCCAAAACCCTGAGAATGAAGAGGCAAGAAAATTTATTATATTAATTATTATAGTTAATTTATTATAACTCCATAATATTCTATTCCATAAAATTACTCTAGATATATGTTACTTGTACATCATCAACACAAAAACGTGCAATTGTTCTTCATACAAGTGAGTTATTTAGTTATTTCAGATTTCACGTTCAATATAGATTTGGATGGAAGTATAAAAGGATGTGGTACAAGGGTCTAAATGATTCATGGATTCTATTAAAAGATGAAGATAATTGGAAAACCATTAAAGATAAGATTGCATTAAATGAAGTACTAAGGCTTGAAGTTTTTATGAAATAGTTTGTTTTTTATCAATATTATTATATATATATATATATATAAATAAGAAAAGTAAATAAATATGTAATTAATCTAAAAAATTTCTTATAACTACTATTATTAGTGTCTATATTTATATTTATAATTCATCCTTATGTGGTTTTTTATCATCATTAGCAAGAATATCAAATAATTTATCAAATTCATCTTCACCATCTTCTTTCACTTTTTCCTCACTAACTTTTTCAACTTTTTCAATTTTTTCTTCTTCATGAGATGGTGGTTTTTGCTGCTGATTTTGTTGTTGTTGTTGTATTTTATCATCAATCGGCACTGCTCTAAGAATTTCTTGATTATCTTGATTATCTTGAACGTTTAATTTTTTATCATCTTTACCATTGAAACTATCAGTAATATCATCAGTTAAATCTGAATCTAAATCAAGATCTTCTTCGTCAGGATCATCAGAAACCTTAATTGTCTCGGATGAATCCAATTTTTCTTTCGCTTCGATTTCTTGTTCACGGAATTTCTCAAATGTTTGGTTTGCAAAAGTCGAGGCAAATTCAACATCGTCCGTAATCAAAATATTATCAAAAATAGTACCAGATTTAACTTGCCATAATTCAAATCCAACATATAAAGTTTTGTAGGCGTGAAGTGATGGGTCTGGTTTATAGTCAGGATTTGAGATTTTTGGCTGTTTCCACGGGCCTTTGTATAATGGATTTTTTATCATTTTTGGTTTCCATTCACCTTGATAATCGGGATTTGAGATATGTGGTGCTTCCCAATCACCATCTGACTCATCTATTTATTAAATATACAAACGTTATATTATTTTAGTCTTTCTTTGGCGGGAAAAGAAAAAGAAAAGTGTTTTACCATCCCAATCATCTGGTTTTTCAGCATCTGGATCAGGTATTGTTTGTGGAACGTCTTTCCAATCTTCTGGTTTAGTGTCATTTGGATCTATTATTAATTCATCATCTACCCAATCTTCTGGTTTTTTAGCATCAGGATCTAAAAAACATAAATAAGATATATTTTAGTGATCAAGAGAATTAACTAAAAAAATTAATAAAATAAACTAAAATTCTAACCATTAATTTCTTTTGGAGGAAGAAAATCGAAATCATCTTCTAAATTACCACTTGCTTCTTCTTTATTATCAACTAAAACCTTATATGTCTAATATATTATATATATATATATATATATATATTAATTAGTGTAAATAATTGATTGATTGAATTTAATTTGAATTATTAAATTAATATATTACATGATCTGGTTTAACAATCAATGTGAATAAGTGAGTTAATTGATCGTATGGAGTTGGAAGGTTTTTGTTTATTAATTTATTTTCTCCTTTATATTGAAAGATCAAGTGTATTTTACGTTTAGGTCCACAAATATCTGGCTAAAAAAATACATATTATGATATTATTTAATAATGATGTTTTGCTAGGAAATTAGAAATTTTAATGATTGGTAAAAAATGGAAATAAGAAAAACTTACACCAAACATTATGTTGTATTTTGAATCACCATTAAAATTCAAAGGATCAAAATCTTCAGGTAAAAGCTGATCATTAAATAAATCATAAAGTTGATAAATTAAATTTAGCACGTCATTCATTATCAATCGATCTTATCTTTTAATAGTTAATTACCTTGATATAACCACCTCCACAATCGATATTTTGTTCATGCTTTACCGAAAATTGCACAACTTAATTACATGTTTATACGAAATGCAAGTAAATATAATAGTAATCGATTTTTAAAACTCGTGATTAAATTTTAAATTTACCTAAAGTTTTATCAGTGTTATCGATTAAATCATCTAATTTTGTAGAGATTGCATATTTTTTGGCATCTTGGGATGTTTGCAAGCCACGAGACTCTAACTCATCGACATAAAATTTACCAGCTGATTCAACAAATTCACCGAGATCATCACTACTTTTAGATTGGATCCATCTCTAATTAATTAATCAATCATTGTTTAATTAATATATTAAAGTAATCAATATGCTTCTTGAAAATATTAATGACTTGTAATAAAAATATTTATTTATTTACTTTTTCCCAATCGGTGTCCAAGAATTGTTCCTTCAAATAAATTTTTGCATTGATAATGTTCGATAATAACGATAAAAATAGTATAAAATATAACAACAGTAACGAAATTAAAGAATTTTTTATCATTCTTGTAAAAAAATTTTTTTAATTAATTATTGATTTATATTAAAAAATCAATTTTCAATTAAATTAACAAGTAAAAGAGAGGAGGAAAGAATAAAAAAGGACAAAACGGGATTTTAATTTAATTTTTTGATCCAAAAAATATGTGGCATAAAATGAAAGGTCAATTCAAAATGTTACATTACAAGTTACACGATATTTGACTTCATTTGTTGGGTTTGTCGGGCGTAACATTATCCAATCAATTTTTGAATTCTCGGAGATAGCTTCTAAATTTGTACTAGTTACACGGCAAACTGTATTTGGGATATTTGGATTATTTTTAAATTTGTAGTTACACGCGTCCATTGAAAAAAAAAAACAAATCGTTACACGCATTAATTATTTAAACACACAAAAAAAAAAAGTGAGGCTTATTATTACAACAATGATACGTTGCACATACCAGAAGATGTCACGCACAGGTGAATAAATATCACTCAAGAAAAAAGTCATTTTCCAATTTTGGTAATCGAAAATTAAAATCAAGAGTTTGGCTGTAATAACAACAAATTTTTGCGAGGCCATTCTGGTATTTTCTTTCGTTAAAGAACTAGCTCTTGGGTCATGGGTTACATACAATTGATCCAACAATACTTGATGATTAAATGATTAAATCATATTTCCTCTTTTGGATGGACATACAGCCAGTGTTTAACAGCAACAGTTAATATTGATGTAAAAATGAAATGTATATATCAACAAGTCCTATAAGATTTACATCTAAAAAAGATAAATCACAGCCAGTTGTTGTCATTAGATTCATTCCTTAAAGGCATTAATCAAGTGAAAAAATACCTGAATTAATGACTCACCTTGGTGAATTTCTACCCATGTATCCCTAAATCACTTGAAATCACGAGATTTCAAATTTTCAGTAGGCGTTGACACATATTTCTCTAGTTCAAGGAGCGGGAACCTTCGTAACTCAAGCGGTGAGGAAATATCGCTTGTGCTATATTTGCATCATAATGGAGGTTCTATTCATGCTAGAGCAAATATGCGTAAAAGGTGTAAGCTCCATCGGATCCATGTAATTTTACTCTTTAAACACAAGACATGAATGAATGAACATTAATTAAATATTTAAGGAACTATTTGTGTAATAAAAAAAGTGACACAAACTACTAAATTACCATTATATTACATTATTATTTAAGAATCACATCCACTTATTTTCCCTCTTTTGTTGGAAAATATTTTTTATTCCTCTTTTTTCTATATTAAGCTTTGTTCTTCTTTTGGATCCTAAATATTCTCCAATATATAACAATTTACGTTTTTTAATTGAATGTTAATATTTTCATTTTCAAGATCTTTTATATAATAATTATAATATGGAAACTTTTTAAATAATAATAATAACAATAATAATAACAATAATTAACGTAGAATTTTTTAATTTATTGAATAAAATCCATTAGACACTTTTAAAAAACTAATTTATAAAACGAAGAAATGTTAAAACTAACAACCTTTGATGATACTAATGAAATCACAATAATGAAAATTGCTCATTATAATAACCACGTGAAAAATAAAAAAATGAAGAATAATTATTCAAAAAAGTTAAAATTTATAACAACACTTAATTTAATGATAATATATTATCTATTAATTATTATTATTAGTCCAAATGAAGTGATTGGTCAAAGTCAACAACCTACATCAAATCCAACAATGACAATTCCTCAAATGGAATGGATAAATATACAGTATCCATCTACAAATACTGTGGTGCCTCCTGGACTAAAAAATTTTGCTTTTGGTTACCATTCAGATTCAAAAAACTTAATTATCTATGGTGGATCGTAAGTAATATATATGATTAATTAATTAATCAATCAATTTAATTTCAAAATTTACCAATTTTTCTTTCTCTTGCTCTCTCTGACTATAGATCGTTTGGTGGTGGTGTATCAGGCCAAACCTATATGTTAGATTTAAATACAATGTTATGGAAAAATCCATTAACAACTGATCCTACAAAAATTGCACCGGATCCACGTACAAGAATGCTTTTTGGTATGGATAAATGGTCGTCGTACAGAGACCAATTAGTTATTTTTGGTGGTAAAGGAAATGGTAATACCGCATATAATGATATTTGGTCTTTTAATGTACCATATACCACTTGGACACAAATTTCAAATATTTCCCCAAGTACATCCTTTATACCTCAAATGTATGATACTCTTGGTGGTATTGATAGTACATTAGCAGTACTTAATAATCCTAATAACACAATGTGGATTACTCATGGAACTAACGGATCAAATTTTTTTACTGAAGCTTGGGCAATAGGCTTGGGCGGAAGTTGGGCCCCCGGTAATAATGGATTGACAGCAAATATAGCAAAGCTAGACATGTCTTCATCTTTGGTTATGCCAACAGGTAGGAGAGAAGCTGGTGGTGCCATCTTGCCTAATAATAGAATAGTAACGTATGGTGGATGTAATAATACATCACCGGAGGAATGTGCAATTCCTGAAACCTTTTCATTACAGTTAAATTCTGACGGAGTTAACCCACCTGCTTACAATGCTAAACCCTCTTGGGCCGAGCAGAATAGATGTTTAGGTAGTAGAGAAGAGGCTGCTATGGTAATGGTTGGTAAGAAACCACAAGATAATTTAGCGGTGGTTTTTGGTGGTAAGGCTGCAAATGGCACTGGAATAGGCGGGGATGGTGAAGTTGGTATTTTGGATGCTAATCTTGGAACTTGGGTAAGAGTATTACCAAAAGCTGACCCTGTATATAATGTTCCAAAAGCAAGAGCCGGCGCAAGGATGTTATCAGCTCAAGCTGCAATATTGGGTAGTGCAACCGATGTTGTTGATATTTTGATGTATGGAGGCGAGGCATTGGATGGATCTTCAAAATATTATAATGATTTATGGATTTTAAGATTGTACACTGGTACTCTTATATCACAATCATCAACTACTACAGTGAAATTTTTAGATTGTATAATTGAAGATGTTACAACAACTTCGGTTTCTCCACCTTCTCCAACCAGCAGTGGGACTAATGAGGTACCAACCGGACGGAATCATACTTCAAGTAACACAACATCTTCTGACGATAGTTTTGCTAATGCTATAGTACCGATTTCACATTTATTATTTTCTACCATCGGTTATTTATTATTAGTAGTATCATTTTCAATAGTAAGATTCGGGTATAATTCAAAATTCAAATTGTTGGTTGGAATATCCTATGCACTATTACTAGTTTCGTCGTGTGCAATAGCATTTTATGGGTTTAGCGTAGCATTCATTGACGCTAGAGACGAACTGGCTTCACATTTTTCATCATTACATGGATTAATAGGAGTGATATTAGTAATATTATTATATGTATTGGTCCCATTATTAGCATTGATTTTATTATTCATGACAAAAAGTTTTGATCCTCCCAATAATGACGAAAAATTAATAAAAACTATAGACCATGATAATGCTAATAAAGGCGGATTTTTAAATAAATTATCAGCAATATCTAATAGGAATCCTTTTAAAAAAGGTTCAAATGATGATTACTCTGATAGTAATGGAAAATCAAAAACATTTGAAGTCACAAGACAATCATTATCAATAATGAAATCTGTAAGTGATGATAACGATTGGATGGAACAACGTAGAAGTGTCTCGTTAGTTGATAACCACAAGGCCGTAAATTCTTTTGGATCGAGAAATAACAGTCTACAAAATAATTCATCACAAAGTAGCGACGGGTCATCACCAGGAAGTCGATTAGGAACCGGATTAGGATTAAGTAGTAACAGTAGTAATTTTAAAACGAATATTGATAATAGTGATAATAGCAACCATAAAAAGAATAATAGCAGTAGCAGTAATGTTAGTCATGGTAATAGAAGTAACATCGGCGATAAACCAAATAATCCAATAATGGTCATCAGACATATTTTCCATATAATCACACAAATCATCTTATTATTAGGAGCAATTTACATAGCATATTATTTGGGAGCAACAAAAATGTTAAGCAGAGTGTATTGTATAATTTTTATCGCGCTCGTCGTATTTGTTTATTTGGTTTGGTTATTCGCTGCTTGGTTAGGATATCCAAAAGATAGAGGATCATTGCTAGTATCATTTGCTGCTAAATATTGTGGTGGTAGAGACAATTACTTACCATATTCTAATGAAGGTGACGAAAGTGATGGCGAGGGAAAAAAGGAAATTACAGCTGTTTCTCCTACTCCTCTAAATATAAAGAATGTAAATAATGGCAATAATGATGTTGATGAAGATGCTGAACAAGACATGAGGGATAGAGAAGTTGTTGTCATGACAATACCAAAAAGAAGATTAGCTGTTGTCAATGTCTAGGAATTCAATTTAATTATAGAGTTTAATGACCAAGTTTTAATGTAATTAATAAATCTCGGATTGGAACTATGGTTAATTTTAATATTTATAATTTTAATAGTTTAGTTTATATGATTATTTATTTTTTATAGACTTATTGTAAGAATATAATACGTAAATTATTATTTTAACTGTGATATTTTTTTTTCATATTTTAAATATTTATTTAATATTTTAATATCAAGTAATATTTCCTATCAATTATCAATTTTAGTTTCATTTATTTATGTAATTATTGTAATTGGACAAAAAAAATTTTCAATAAATAACGATAATAATGTAGAATTAGATTCTTCAAATTTCATATTTAAAAATAATATGTAAATAAATAAAATCAACAAAATCAAGTTACTTTTTATAATATGTTCTAATCATGTCATATTAATTAATATTGAATCGATGGATTAAAGCCATAATTACTACTAACGTTGTCCGCAGTCGATATCATGTAAAGAATACTGTTAGGCATAACTCATCAAGAAGAGTAATTTCCAGCTTAAAAACTATGTCAATCATATTATTGCATTATTTAATCCTTTTCTTGAATGTGAATATTTCTGCCCCCACTATTGTATCACGCCTATTATGCATTTGATTATTCATAATTAATATTGATAATAATCAGGGTTGGCATTGGACAATGTTGGATACTGTCCAATGCATATCTAATGTCTCCCATGTTCAATGTCAATCCACACTGATAATAAATACTAAGAAATGAAACTTTTAAGGAAACAATTTTGAAAAAAACCCTGACAAGTAAAAGATGGGAAAATTTGGCAGATTTGAAAAATAAACCCTTGATAACTTTAAACTGAAATTCTTTTCCATGTAGAATAATGGTTCCGTTGCCTTATCGCCCAAGTGGTAGTGGTAATAATGGTCAAATCTCTCTACTTGATTCACTTTTTTTTTTTTTTTGATATGTGCTTCCCAATTGTATATATAATTACAAGTTATAGAGTTCCTTAAAAATCATCTCTAAAAAAATCAAATGAATAAACCTGAATCTGATCTAATTTAATAAAATCTTCCTTTACGAACATGCAATCACCATCATTCATATCCTTTCCACAGGTTACAACGAATTGTTGAAACGTGATTAGTAGGTTTGGTGTAACGAATTTAATTGCGGTTTTCTATCGTTGAGATTTGACTGGATGAATGCATATATATTTCAGATCTAAAACCATTTTTTTATTAGAAGTACAATATTGTTTAAACATAGAATCTTGAATTGTTATCATTTTAATCTGTCATAAAATCATTGATGACGATTTAAATGTTCTAGAATTCAAGTATATCGTATAATTCATTATTGTTTTTACTTCTATTATTCCAGTGGTCTGCAAGATTGTGATTTTTTAAAAAATAATATTAAATTCGAGCCAGCGTTTTTTCATGTTCAAGTCCGAGCTAAGTATAAACTCAGTTCGTTCGGAGCTTTACAAAATGGAGCCTAATTATGTGGGATGCTTCTTTACCACCAAACTTGGGCATAGCTCCTCTAAACCATGATGCTTGATTCTATGTGATATGTCAACAGTGAATTCAAACAGAATACCAGTCATCAATACTTTCGAAATTACTGACACAATACTTCCCATCTTCAATATTTGAAACATCACGAATCATATTTTCTTCTAAAGTTCTAAAACAGATATCATTTTGTGATGAATCACCATCTGACAAATGACGTACTTGGTAACAGTTCCCTAGACAGATGTGGACATGTTATATCCTTTTGAAAATCTGCTCATATAAAAACTCCATAATGCCAATGTTCTCAGAATTTTTTTATCAATCGAGTTATTACCAGGGTTTGAGAATAGCAGACTGTATATGACAAACATTGATGCTTATCTTCCTCCTCTTCAATAGATTGTGATGTGAATTATCTTATCAATTTTACCTATATTAATAATTTTTCTTTAAATCAAATATAAATATTTTAATGTCATTACCATGTGGCCAAAAACATAATAAAAACTCATTGATCACACCTAACAAAAATAATTGTATTTTCTACATTAATAAATTTAAATGGATAAAAAATTAAATTTTAACAAAAGATCAAAGTGTATTAACTAAATTATACTTATCATCAGTTTAGATTTACTCTTCATTGATACTTGAGATATATCTTGCCAAATACACTGTTTTTTTTAAATGGGGGTTTCACGAATAAAAACAGCTCAATTCCAGCATCATAAACACATAAAAATTCATTGTGCAGATTATTGACTTTTAATTTTTTTGTTTCTTGCGCATCTGTCACGATGAATATCCAGTCTTTTGATATAAGTTTTCATGACTAGGCCAGCTTGATTCCAACATTGTGAATGTGGTAACAAAAATATTGTTACAAGTAAATTTTAAAAAATTGCACCACCCAAATAATAATATTAGGGCTGTGCGTACATTAACTTTAAAGAAAAATAATGGTGAAGATGGAGTGGCAAAGGTGAAGATGGCGGTAAGAGTGACGATGGTGGTGGTGATTTTTCATCATATTATTTCCTCCCTCTGATGTACAAGTTCTTTAAAGATCATTTCTGAAAAATAAAAATAAATATACTAGTTCCAATATATTATGTAGTATTGGGCATTGAATCTAGTAAATTTCCCACATTCTTAGTCGGACATCCACATGAGATATTATGCCCTCGAGCAACTCAGTAACTCACGAAAAAGAATGATGAGAACTGGTGACCATATAAACCCTTCTAAAAAAAGAAATGGTCAATCGTTACATTTTCAAAATAAATGTCATTAATTGACATTAATTATGAAAAAATGCAATATATGTTTCACTCAATCACAACCATTGGCGATTGGGGTTTCCCTAGAGCATTCAGTCACCAAGAATTGAGAAGGATGTTCACAATAGATTGTTCACCGTACATTAGGATTGGCTACCTAATTAGCAACTTTCATAAGTTGTGGCATCCAGTTCTCTTTAATTCATATATCTATTCACCACAGACCCTCTTGATACACATTAGCTGGCTTTCGGTTGGTGTAGAGAGAAGGACGTTTACGACATCACCGTACATTAGGACTGGCTACCTAACTGGCAACTTTCATAAGTTGTAGCCACAAAGTGCTTCCAGCTCTCTATTTACTAAATTCCTAGTGGTAACTTACAATCCAACAAACTTTATTCTATGAACTCTATATTATTATCTTTCAAAGTGATTTAGATTGATCATTTGATTTTTATTTTTAATTTCTATTTCAAAATTATTTCCTTTAGTATAAACATGAATGGTAAATAATTGTTTAAAAAAAACAGAACGCGTTCGTTACACTTATTGTTCCACATTTCCCGCCGATCCATAGGAGGTTGGGGTGTACGATGGACTAATGTAGATCAAAACTAATATAAAATTTACTAATTAACTTTTTTTCAACGAATATAAAAATAAAAATTGCATCTTCTCCTTCAAAAAAAAAGAT
>CAJVPN010001197.1:0-16601 GCA_910592215.1 Entrophospora candida
TTTGGAAATAATTTACAAGATCATCGCAAAATTTATCCTAATTAAGAAATGATATTCGATTTTGAGGGCCATTTCTATATACCCAAAATTGAAATGTACCATCTCCTAAGATTGTTCGGGGTCCTGTAAAAATTCAATAAAAAAAACCAAGATCTTGTTTTAGTGTAGAAAGCAATCAATTCATTAAACAAATTGGATATAATTATTAAACTGGTTAACAATCAAGAAAAAACAAAATTATAAATTTTATTATAGATAATTAAATGCACATTGTTATTTATTATTTGTAAAATCGTCAAGTTGGGCCGCAAACTATTTCTCTTCTACCTTTTGGTTTTTTCTAGGCTCTTCATGGTTTATATTGGTACTTTTTAATATTAGGCTTTATAAAGAAGAAAGAAGAAAATTTAAAGGTCAAATTCGGTGAGTGAGTTTATTCCAAAGAAAAGTAGCAGAGAAACGAGGACAACTAGATGAAGCAACTGAACACGTAAGTTTGGCTCATCAAGATATTGAAAATTTAAGAGAAGGATTAGCCATTGAGCAAGGACATGCTCAAGTAATGGATGATTGATATAAAAGACAATTAGATGGTGGGAATGCCCAAAGAAGGAATAAAATTAATCAACGAAATGATGAAGAGCTGAAACAAGCCATTGAAAGCAAAAATAGTCGAGCAAGAAATAAATGACAATCAAAATAAAGATAGTCTAATTCAACAACTAACTAATGAAAACTGAAGTTTGCATCAGCAATTGAATGAAAAGAATGAAATAAGTGACTTGAAAAATGAGATGACAAATTTAAAGCAGGAAATTGAAAACTTAAAAAGAAATCATTGAATGAATGAGAAGAAAACTAAATGAAACAAAAGAGATTAACAGGTCATGAAAGCCAAGAACAGAGCAAGAAAGACGTGTTGGTTTTTTTTGCAGTATATTACATATTAATATTAATTTTATTAATTATAAATCCCCCAATTTTAATTATTAAAACAGCATTGTTGAATAATTTTTATTGTGTTTAAAGAAAGATTTGGCCAAAAGGTTGCAAGAAATTGTAAAATTACATCATCAGATGTCATTATACATGAATTATTATTATCATCATTATCTTTATAATTGTCACTAACATTCCCATCACTAATATCCATATAATCATTATTGTTGTTATCATCATCATAACTATCTAATGTCAATAATTCCTGCTTTTGATTTATTTTATTTTTTAATTCCATTACATAATTTTTAACTGTGGATATGGTATAATGATCAGGTATTTCATTATAATTGAGCCATAATGATAATTGACGTAGTAATTGTTTTTTATTTTCATTACCACCAAGTTCCTCATTACTGGGAAATTCCGAATTGGTTAAATAACATTTTATTAGTTGTACTAAATATTGTTGTTGTTTTTGATGATGATTTGGTTGTTGTTGATCAGTGATGTTAATATTCAAAGGACATGGCGAAAGAAAAAATGTGAAAGGAATTTCAAAGAATTGCTTTAATTTTAATTTTAATGATGCTTCAAATTCTTTATTAATAAGCCTTTTATCGTCACCCACTTCCTCATTATAATCATCTTTACCACCATTACTATCAATTCTATTACTAGCAATAATATCATCGTCAATTGTATTGATTTTTTTGGACGAGGAAATATTTTTTGCATTTTTATAATACTCTAGAATTAAAACTGCATTACATAAGTTACTTTCATTCAAGTGTTCCAAGTTTTGTTGAATCTGATATAGTGCAAGATACATCTGAATTGCTTCTGGATTATCCAAATATAGACATTCTGTCAAAATTGCTGTGCAGAATGATGATAATTCACTCTCTACACCTGATGATGATGATGATGATGTATTTTCACACAAGTATTGTGTAAATGCTAAAACTTGCGGATCTGATGAAAATATTTTTATAAAATCATATTTATTCTCAATGGTAAGTTTTTTCTTGTTACCAATATACATGCTACTACCTCCAGGAATTATTCGCGTAAATAAATTCCATATTCCTTGTGGATCCTATACATATACATATACATATTGTGTTATTATTAGTTATTTATTTATGTGTATATATTTATGATATCTTTACCTCTTGATAAGTTAAATGCCCTGTTTTCCTTTTTAAATGAATTGTAGGATTCCTCCAAAATCTTTTATCAAAATCTATATCTTTACCAAAGTTTAAATTAATAGGCCAATATCTTGGACTATTGATTTCAATTGTTTTGATAAATTTAGATTCAGGTAATAAACATGGTGCAACAAATTCTTTTATCTTGATGTCTGCAACAATGTTACTAATAACCTCTTTCTCCTTGCTAACAATAATATTGTTTTCTCCTGCTCCTCTGCTTTTTTCTTTTGTTAACTTCACTTCTTTACTATTATAATAATCTTCAAATATTATTTTAATTGGTGCCTGGCATGCCTCTCTTGTTTCCAAGTCTCTCAAAACCAAACATCGAGGCTCAACTGCCAAAACCCATAAATGTCTAAAAGCTTGCAAATGGGCTCGGTTATCATATGGTTCTATTGGATACCTGGGAAACAACGAACAAACCAATGCAGCAATTGCTTTGTTTGATGTTGAGAGTGTATAATGTCCACCGCCCAAAAACAAAAAACCCAATGCCATGCTTGTTACTGTGTAGGTACCATATGAATTTAGATTATGTGCTCCTGGAAGATTTACTTCTTGTCGATGCAATTTTCTTAATCTCCTTAGCACATCCAGATTACCAGTACCCGCTACTACTATTGATGTTGAAGTTGCCAATACATTTAAACATGATTTAATGGTGGATTTTGTAATTTTTTGATCAAATGTCATTGCTCTTGAATTGCTAAGACCTATGAAATAGTCAAGATAATGAATAAGACATTTTAATGCATTCTGGTCTGTTGAACCAGCAAATTTCAATGCCATACTAAAACAAGCACCAGCCAATATATTATAATAAGCTCTTTTGATCGGTTCCAAATTTAAATCAAAATCATCATTTTGATAATGACTACGATTATTTAATCTAACTTTCATATATTTAGGAACATGATTTTCAACCCAATTTTGTGAAGATCTAATATTATCCCACATTATTAAATTTCTAGCTAATATTCTAACCAATAAAAAATCAGGCCGTATATAGTCCAAGTAGAATTCTGTTTCGGGAATAGGAATTTTATTGGCTATGTTTAATTTATTTGTTTTCAAGTATAATAAACCCAGTGCTATTGTTGCACTTGGTGATGTCACATTAATGTTGTTAACATTGTTGGTGCTTCCTAAATTGCTACCTTCTGTTGTTGAAGTTGAAGAAGATGAAGTCGCAGTTAGTTTACCACCTAAACCAGTAGCTAGAGCACCTCCACCAATATAATTATCACCATTATTCTCGCCACTACCTCCTTTACCATTAGCACCACTACTAGCACCACCAGTAATATAAAGTCTTAATTCTCTAGAAAGATTAAGATCAGCTATTCCATGTGCATCATCACCTTGACCCAAAGCAATAAATCCTAATGCAAATCCTGCAGCTAGTGAATAGCCTTCTGTATAATCTGTTTCAGAACTATTTGACCGTTTTAAAGCCTTGACACCAATTTCAGATAACATGATTTGTGTATTGTATCGATTACATGTGCCCATATACAACAACCCAATTCCGATTAATGAAGCAGTTTGAATCAATGGTGAAACATTTAGATAATTAGATTTTGGTGGTAACATTGAAGTAATATGGACAGCCAACATTCTTGTGATATCAGAATTCATTGTTCCGCAGTATGATGCTGGTAATCCGATGACTAATGCAATATTTGTCATATCATGTTTTGGTGATTTCATCAAATAGTCTACAGCTTGCCAGATTCCCATTGATTTCAAGTGACCATTAATTCCCAACCCCATAAGGAATCCTGCATGGCTGTTGTTAAGTTCCTTTGGTTTGTTGAGCTCAATCCATGAGCCAGTTACATCTTTGGAGGTGGGTGATATTCTTAAAGCAGATGCTACACCCTCATGAAATTCTGGCCATTCTAAACAGTCTTGTACACGAAATGCACGATCTATTTGTACAACAGTGTTGTATGGTAATACTTTCATGGTTGTATTTAGGCTTGGTATTGGAAAAATTTCAGTTGATATTGGAGTTGCTGTGTCGTATGTCATTATTCCACGACCTAATGGTAATGCAAAATTTTTTATTGAGTGTGCTTGCACACGCTCAACAATTTGTGGTGATTGTTCTTCATTAGGGGAACTTTGTTTTTTTTTTGTTGATTGATTGAGTGGTTAAATAAGTAATTAATTAATATATTTGTTGAATAATAATAATTATAATTATTATAATTATTCTTTTGATGCTACCTTAGTTCAGAAGCAGGCAAATCAACCTTGACGACAGTAGTATTTTGTAAAAGACGACGAACTTCATCCAATCTCTTATCTTTACCAAATCTTAAATCAGTGATTTCATGATTTGAGATTTCCGTGCTGTCAACTTCGTCCAATGAAACACCTGGCCTTGGATGAAGAACTGTATCGATTATTTCTGCCTGGTACCTTGGTTTTGGTTCCCTTCTTACGCCTCTTGAATGTATGTAACCTATCGGTTTACCAAGTTCTAATTCCGCTAAATCTTCTCTACCTATAATTTTATTCATAACAATTGATTAGTGATAATTAAAGGCGACAAAATGTTCCCATTCCAAAACCAAAAAAACTACCAATTAGAATGTAGGCATCAGCCGGCCAATTGCTCGGTGGCAGTTCTCGACATTTTCTAATAGCCTCATGTAAAGGAACAGAAACTCCAAATGGCAATGCTTCAATATCTTTGTGTTTAAATCCAATATCAACCATTTTCAATATCATTGATTCCACACCACCATTATTACTACCATTAATCAACTTATTATAGATCTTTATAATTTGTCTAGTTCTTAAACAACAGTCTACCTCATGTACCATATTATTAACGTCATCATCATAATCACAATCATTATTTTGTTGTAGATCTAGTAGTGCTGATGATAATAGTTTTGTAATATCAATTGGGCTTGGAAAGTATTTGAATTTTTTAGAACGGAATAAATTCATTAACCATTTGATTATGTCAGGCGGTGTATAGAATAGATGAGTTGGTTGTATTTTTGTTTCTTTAATCACTTCTACAAAATAATTAATAAAATTTTAAAAATTAAAAAATAAAGTAAGTTAATTAATTAATTAATTAATTAAAAGTACCATTTATTAATTTTAAATGATTTTGAATTCCATAATATCTTTTATAATAATCAACATAATGATTCCAACCAAGAAATAATGCTAATTGAATTAACAAAGGTACAAGATCATTGATTAATTTTTGCGACAAAACATCTAATCTCATATCTTGATAAATCAAATGTAGTGAGAGCAGGATGTAGGGAAGAAAATCTGGAAATGATTGTTCTAGTTGTTCTATTTTTTGCTGTTGATGTGAGTTGGAAAAATGAAGTTTTCTAGATTTTTGAAATAGTTTATATAATAAATCATCTATTTCGATATCTTTTTCTTGTGTTGATTTTAATTGAGGAGTAGAGGGTGAGGTTGGTGGTGGTTTTAAACATTTGAAATGGGTGTTGAAATTGAATTTTTTATGATCTGTGGTTGACAATAGAAAATCCCAACCATCCAATTCTTTTATCTTATTATCACCATTATCAATGTCATTATTGTCAATATCAATGTCACCATCAGTTTCAATGTTGAAATTTTTGTTATTATACATGGAGCTGAAAAATGAGAAAAGTATAATAACAAAATTTTCCCATTCAGTATTATTTTCTTTTAGTGAAGATGAATTAGTATCAAATCTTCTGAATTGATAAGTAAGATAACGAGCTTTGAAAATAAAAAATATTTTTGTGGGTAGAGCATAACTAAGCGCCTCTAGACAATTACGAACTAGTAATGAGTTGGGAATAAAGTTGAGGTCTGCTCGTAGACAAACATGATTATTGAGAACTATATTTACACGATGTAGAACATTGTCTTGGATGTCAATTATATCTTTTGTTGTTATGTTTAAATTTACTTTGTAATTCAAATCACTCGATGATGATGATGATGTATATGAGGATGTAGATGAGGAGAACACGTTTTTAAGATTATCTTCTTTCTTTTTTGATAAAACAAAGTACACAAAGTTTTCTATTGATGGATCAATAACAGAATTAATATCTTGATTATAATCATTTGTTTTACTAATATTTGAAGCATTTGAAAGGTATGGCGATGATGACAATGGTGATGATGATGAGGCATTGGTATTAGTATTAGCTAATGAATCAACACAATTATTAATTTCAGAGTGATTAAGTATTGATGTTGAATTGAGATTCTTAATTTTTGATGAATTAGAGTTGAGTTTTAGTGTAGTGTTTAGATGATAATCCAGTTGCAAAAGAACATATTCGCCACAACCAATCCATAGCTCAAGCATGTAACTGTCATCGTTAATTTTTTTCAATAATAAAACATCACAAAGCAATGATCTAGTTGCATAAACAGGTTCAGCAGCAATTACATTATTTAACTCAAAATTTGGTGTTATTTCCAGTTCATAACAGCTGCCATCACTGGAGAAATTATTAGATATCAAGTTAAGAGCTTTGAATTTATTATTGATTGATTGTTGCTTTTGTTTTTGTTGTAAAAATAAACATAGGATTTCATGACCATCAAATTCATGAGCAATGAATACTTTGCTATTATGCTCTTCTTCATTCTCATTCTCCTCAATGCATGGCTCACTGTTATCAAGAATAAACTTTTAATAAATTAAATTTGAAAAAGATTATTCAACATAACAATAATAATAACAAAATTTACAATAAACAAAAATATAAATAAATAAAAATAAATAATTGTATAAAAATGATAATTACATCTGTTGTACATCAATAATATCTTCAGTCCATACAAGCTCAATGTACACTTCAGCTTTATCATTCACAGCAGTAGCAGTAGCAGCAACAGCAGCAACAGCAGCAGCAGCTAAATTTTCTTTTTTAACAATATATCTATATACAGAATGTCGTAAAGTAAATTGATTCAAAGTGACTATTATATGATTACCATTTTCACATTGATCATTAACAAACACTATATGTTCATCAGGATATGTGAATAGAAATTTGTGACCTGACAATTTAATATTTGAACCATCATAATAAATTTTATCAACTATTGAAACAGGTTTTATTTCTTCTAAAGGATCTAGTAGACTGTATAAAGTTGGTAAATGCAACTTTGCAAATTTTGAATAATTTATATAGTCTCTAGTATGATAATGGTAATAATCATCATTTTCATCAATATCTTTATGTTGACACTGGAATAATACTCCTAGATTCATTGCCCAAGCTTTTTTTACAACAAAGGGAATTCTTAATAGGAATTGTTGACCATCTAGGAAGTAGACTTTAGCAGAATTTTCAAGAATTACAAACAGACAACGTTGCCTACCAGATAAATCTTTGTTGTGACTGTTGTTGTTATTAGTGGAAGTTGTAGTATAATTATTAGATTGTTGTCGTTGATCTACTTTAAACCAAACGAATAAAGCTTGAATTACAGGCTCATCATATTTAAAACTCTTGTATAATACATTGCCTCTACTCCAAACAACTATTTTATTTGAAACATAAATTTCTTCATCAAAATCCTCCTGTTCTTCATTGATCTTATTAGTAGAAGGATTGAATCCACTATATAATCTATAAGTATCGTTTGAATTATTATTATTATTATTGTTATTATCAGAATTTGTACCAAAAGGAATAAATTCACCCAAAACGCATATTTCCATTTCTATTGAGATTATTCTTCAATATAAAATAATAAATTTGAAGATTAAAATATTATCATCACGTGAAATTGTAATACGAATGTCTAGTTGTAATTGATTGGTTGAAAATCGTAAATAAAATGAAAAAGTAAAAATGACAAAAAATTTTTTTTTCTTTCTTTCTTTAACTTGATCTTAGTCTGATGATTCCAAAGTTAATATTAATAAAAACGAAAGAATCAAATGATCAAAATCAATCCAAGATATTAGAGGAATTTAAATAAGAGAAATGATGACTAGAATTTTTCTTTAAATGATTTTTTACAAGTTTTCAGATGATAACTATGAAAAATTATTTAGAAAAATTAACTGATTCTCTTTGTTTTTAATCTTTCCTTTAAAGTCTTCTCCCATTGGATTATTTACATACTATAGTACTTTTGCATGAATAAAAAATACAATTTATTAATATTGTGCACATTTTATTTAAAGCTTGCTTTATCATTTATTAAATTTCTTTAATTCTATAATTTGCTTCTTCCATCTACTTGCAAGGACCATTTATGGTATGTCAATGATGAGTCATCTTTTTCAAAACTTTTACATATTCAATAAATCAATCTTAATATTTCTTGATTATCATTTTTATTTTATTTTAAAAAAATTTTGCTCAAATCTCATTATGGACAAATAATCTGCCTTGATTATAACAATCAAACAATTAGGTATATTTTCACCTTTGACAAATAAATAATAAATAATAGCATTTATTCATGGCAACTTCTCTAACTTGTATATATTCAATGATTTTTAGGAAGTTGAATGTGATAAATTTATTATTCTAATTACTGACTATTCTAGAAAACGTTAACTTCCTGGTCTACAACATATTAAATATTAATATTATTGTGTAACTGGTCAGTATAAAAAAATCTATTTACACCGCTAAAAAACTATTTTACTATTCAATAAAATCAATGGATATAATGTATTCATAAAGTTATGACCATATTGTACTAAGTTTTGGGGTTCAAGCAAAATCAGCGCATATGAGTCTCCATAATGATTACAAAGATCCAAAATAGTTACGAGTGTCCATAATGATTGATCAAGATTAATTACGAGTATTCATAACGGTTACGAGTATCACAACGATTACGAGTGTATATAAAATTTTTTCTTTGTTGTCCATAATGATTATGAGGAATTATGTGTTCCATTGTTCCAGTGTTTATTTTATTCGTATAATAACAATAACGATAAAACAATGCGAGTATAAAAACCTTATTTCTTTCTGATTTCTACAAATTCAATTTTATCAGAATAGAGAGCTTTAAAATTTCGCAATCTAACGAGTGTTTCCCAACATTTTTCACTGTTTGAAATTCTTAAATCCTGAGCTTCTGTTTTAGCATTACCGAATCCTTTTTTAGTTGTACATTATTTACATTTTACCTTTATCTTTTTATCAGTATAAACAAATTCATGGAATTTAGTTTTCCGCCAAGTTTTCTTGACATTTAAAAAAAGTAACCCAGAATAATCATTGGAACACTGGAATGTGAAAATTCCAGTGTTCCAATGTATCGCATAATATCCTTGTTCCATTGAATGTTACAAATAATTATGAATACTCGAATATTCGTAAATAAATAATAAATTAATATTGAGGTTAGGAACACTGGTCACGTGGACTTCCTTGTCGTGTCGTTTGATTTCGCCGATTTTGTTGTTAATATCGACAACATTTGAAGTAATGATAACGTTGTTTCATCATCATTATTGATTTACAGGATATTAATAATAATTTCCATTAAGATAAAAGCTAATTTGCGCGATAATTTGGATGCTCAATTCTGACTTGTAAACAATTAATTCAGTCCTTTTGATGATTCCATTCTGGTTTACGAACTTTTGGATGATTCACAGAATATGAAAATTTACCGGACATATTTATAATTTTTCTTGATGAATCGATTGATTTTTCACACATTAAAATTTAAAAACTGAACTTTATACCTTGGATTAAGCTTTTTTACGAAATATTGTAGATGTTATCAAAGGATTAAGTGAGTTTGCTCCTTATTATTCTGAAAATAGTTATTTTCGATTTAACAAAAAAAATTTTTACTAAAAGCCAAAAACCTTCTTGTTCACCAACAATAAATTTTTATTATTATGTATAGGACGAAGATCAAATCAACGTTGTTGTAGATTTATGATATGCTAATTCAATCCCACGACCTCTTACTTCACATATTCCTTTATATATATATATAGCCACAAATGTAGCTTCTTTTTTATATCGTTTTCTATTATTTCACGTCTGTTATAACAACATCCTCACTCCTTCTGTCAAAATTATTATTGTTATTTCTTCATATCCATCATCATATAGTCAGCATCACAATAAGTGTAAATAAATGTGGTTATCAACATTACAATATCCATTTCCATTAACCCCTTCAATAAAATCAGATTCATAATATAATGCATGTTAAAGTGACAACAGTGTAGTGGATGAAGATGAATAAAATCATCGTCATTGTTGTTGTGGTCGGGCAGCGGTGGCGGTGGAATTTGTAGAAGACATGGATAATAATAATTATTATTATTAAGAGAACAGGGCGCAAAAGATATAATACAAGAAAATTATAAACCCTTCAAACGAGAAATACTTAAAGGTCAAATGGGAGATTTGTTATTAGAATTATTATTATTTAATGATGGAAAACCAATAAATTTTTTTATCGATAACAATAACAATAATAATAATTGTTTCACAATCTAATAACATTTCCGACACGTAAAAAAATTTAAAAACAAATGTATAAATAACTTGGATTTTTCCCTACTTTACAAAAAAAAAAAAACTTTTTTAAAAAAATTAAAAACAAATAAAATAATAAAAATACTTTTTTTTTTTCTAAAGGTGACTGACTGACAAACGAAAAAAGAATAATAATATATATAATTTAGACATGTCAATTTCAAAAACTTCCTCACCGGTCAATTTTAACATAAATGATGATAACACCCGAGAAGAAACCACTCCAAGAAACACTTTAAATAATATTTATAACTACAACTACTCTTCACCACCACCTCCACCATCATCACCACCGCTACCACGATGGCTCCTAGAACGAGTACACCACCGCTATAATAATAATAACAACAATAACAATATTATTTGTTCATTATCACCATCTTTACAAACATTTTCATTTCCACCGCCTTCAACTTCACAAATAGAATTTTATTCTCCCCCACCTCCACCTCCACCTTCATCTCCACCCCCACCCCCGCAATTTCATCCAATACCCCAATCAATTTCTACTCCAACACATTCAAACAACACTAATAATAACAATAATAACCTGTTAACTCCATTGTCACATTCTGATGAACTAAGACAACAACAACAAGCATTGCAAATCAACAACACACCAGAATATATTATTAGTAGCCCACAATTATTCTTGTCAATTAAACATATAAGTCCACCTGGTACAAATTCACCATCCTACTCTCCCATCTCAAATCCATCCTACTCTCCATACTACTTCCATCACTCAACTACAAATTCCTCATCACCATTTCCTATTTGTTGTCAGTGTCTTTTTTGTATAGAAGCCGGTACAAGTGGCAGTGATGATAGTACTTGTGTTGGCAGAAGTGGTAATTGTTATCAAATCGGAGAATGTTCAGATTATTCAGATTATGATGACAATAGTAGTTATAGCCATAGAAGATATAATGAATCAATGGATGATGATTATAATTACGATAGTGACTATGATTATGATAATAATGAGTATTATTATCAAGAAGAGGAAGAATTTTTAAGTTCACCTTATAAATCTCAGGAAAGTACACCGTTGGTTTATCATCATCATGATATTAACGGTAGATCACCATCATCGTTGGGAGCTTTCACGCCTATAAATATGGGAGGGATTAGTCCAGTTAATATATATGGGTCACCAATGGCTGCTAATGGAAATTCATCATCATCCTCCCCCCCTTCTTCATATAAACAACAGCAACAACAACATTTATCATCAACAATGTCATATCCTTTAGCAAGAGAAGTGAGATATAATAATAATCAATTTTCCAGTTCTTTTTATAATAGAAATGGCAAAGAAGAAGAAGAAGAAGAAGAAGAAGAAGAAGAAGAAGAAGAAGGTGAAATTAGTCATAATGTTAATGTCAATGGAGGTGACATTGTTAATAAAATCGATAATGATAATAAATGTGAAGACAAGGACGAATGTGATATAAAGTTAAAATCACCATCAAAACAATTAAAATCTTCTAATTAGGATTTAGAATATATTGTATCAAACTAATAAAATTTTTTTAAATCATGAATTAGATAAGTATAGGATGTGGAATGAATAATATATATTTATATAATTTATATCAATTGATTTCTTAAAAGCGGATGACAACAAGTAAGGAGAGGAAAATAATAGAAAAAACTTATTTAGTATAATAATAGTAATTTTTTTTACAAAATAAATAAATATCTATTCTAATGAAGTAGTTGTCCTTGTCCATGTGATACTATTATCAATTTTACCTTTTCTCTCAACATTACAAGTTAAACAATTACAACTTTGATTTCCATAATAATGATGTATCTTCCAACACCTCATACAAAATCTTCTTATCGATTAATTTTCTGAATCAATCATCATCATCATATTGTTACAAACAAAATAAATATAACCGTTTACCAAATCAGTTAAAAAAGTCATCTAACGTTGATTGTTGATTTGAATCAGATTCAATTTTTCAATTTTTCTTTTTAAAGTTTTTTTTTAATGGTTTAATTTCATTGTTGCCTAGTTGCAACTTTTCAGATCGTTGGTCAACGTATATGTTTAATTTTTCTATTGTAAATAAATCTCAGGAGTTGTTTATGTGATTAACAGATTGTGGAACAATTTTAAGAAAGCAACGTGCAATTTCATTGCTGAACGAATTCAAAAAAAAAATTTATGAAAAAATGAAAAAAAAACTCGAAACAATTTTTTTTTTACATGAATTGGCTCCCTTTTCGAAGCTGAATTGAATGTTTGTGGTTTTTTTAAAAATCCAACATGTGGATCACATGATATTTCAAAATTTTTAACTTTTGTATAGATGATCCGCACTGTAATAACTGTTATTACCAGAATTAAAATTTAATTTAAAACATTTACAAAAAAAAATTAATAAAATACATTTTGAAAGTAAATAAATAATCAAAACAAAATTATTAACTGAATATTTTATTCTTTTGCTTTCCTGATAGACATATTATTATTATCATTATTATTATGAAACTGACATACTAGATAATATTGCCTGGGTTTCAATTACCTAAAAAGTGACAAGGTATTAACATGCAAAAAATTAATTAACCCAATCAACAATTACAATGAGAATAAATTCATACAATTATAATAGTTATTTATATACTAACCTCAATGGCTTGTTTGATTTCTAAATGATTTCTGGCAGCCTTTAACCAATCTTCTGCCAATTTTTTAGGCCAACCGACTAATTGATTTAATTCACGTGTTGCATTATCTAAATCATTACTGTCAAGGTAATATTGAGTTCTGGCCAATATTGCCTCAACATCATTTCCTTCAACTAATCCATGTTTATGGAATAACAGCCTAGATAATATATGTGATAGCAAATGTGCAAACACTCCTCCTCCTTCTTCTGGTATTAAAGATGCGCGTCTAATCGCTTGTTTAACATTGTTAAATCTGTTTGATAAGTTGATGGTTGATTCTATTCCATTGCTGCTGATTGAATCATCTATGGTTGATAAAACTGTGACGATCACCTCATCGCCTGATCCTATCTTCTTCAGCGTTGCTATCTCATTGCTGAACGGTCTCTTATCGCCATCAAGTTTACTATTAATAATTTCTTGTAATGATTTTAATACACGCCATAATTTATGTGCTTTCAGACTTTTGTCTAAATGTTCTGCATTGTCAGCACTTAATAGTTCAAGTATTTTTAATCGTTGACAAATATGATCAAGTCTGGCCAGTCGTCCTGCTCTTTCTTGCTCAACCAACAACTTCGCATCCCTGTTCCACCCACGTTCTAAATTTATAGCTTGTCTAATAAGTTCATTCTTCAATTCTTCTTTGTGTTTCGTTAATTGTCTCTTCAGTTCAGTGACAAGATGTTGATTAAATTCGTTATAGATGTTTTGTTTATCTCCTTCGAATTGTCTTTTCATCTCTTCTTCCTTGCCTCTAATATATTCATCAACAGCTTTCTCATGGGATGCCAGTATTTGATTAAGTTTCAATGTTTGTTCATTCAACTGTTGTTGTATATTCTCTTGTTCTTCTTTTTTAACGTCGTCATCAGATTTCAGGACTTCAGATATTTTAGTATTCGAATTATGATAAATTTCTTTGTCTTTTGTATTCTCTTCGTTTTCTTTTTTAACAACATCATCAGATTTAATAATTTCAGATATTTTAGTATTCAAATTATAATAAATTTCTTTGCCTTTTACTTTTGTATACTGAGTAATATCTGTCAAATTTCTTTCGAGTCTATCAAAAGTTCCTTGCCTATGCAAATCCCCAACATAATCAACAACTTGTTCTGCACCATATACATGTTTTGTGAACATACCACGAAAAGCATCATTCTTTAATGAATAATAAACTGCGCTACCATACGTCACTCCACCCAAAAATGTCACACCAAATATAAATCTTCCAAATCGAAATCTTTTTTTTTGTTGTTTTTGATTTTTTTCTGAAGTATCATCTTTATTATCAGTTGACTTGCTTGTTGTCTTTGTTACTGATGCTGCTACTTTACCAGATTCGCCTTGTTTCTTTGATTGGTCATTACCAATACCACTACCACTGTTAATGGCGGTGGTGGCGGCGACATTGGATTTATTGTCAATTGGAGAGGATTTATTAGGTGTGGGTTTATTTGATGTTGTATTAGTAAAAGTGGATTTATTTTGGTTATTAGATTTTTGTTCTTTTTTATCATCCTTGGTTGAAAAATTATTCTTCTATTATTGTCATTGTTATTATTATTATTTTAAAATTAAAGATATTACGCATATATAGAAGATTATATATAGAAAATAATCTTAACCTGAACTATTATTCTTGGTAATTGCTGTTGTTTATTTGTTACATGTCTAGTTGAACTTGATAAATAATAATATCTTGCAGTAACGGTGGTAGATAATTTTGTTTTTATTGACATTACATCAATTGATGGTATTCTGATAATACAATTAGGATGTCGTGTGATTCTATACATAATTTTAAGTTTTTAAATAAAAAATTTTTTTATTGATAATAGTTCTGAGATTGAGAAAAAAAAAAAAAGGAAATCGATACGACGATTTTTTGCCTTTTTTGTTTAAAATTTCCGATTGAATTATAGAGGGCCGAATAATAATAATAAACGTACCGGGAGTTTCTTTTTTTTGATAAAACATCTTGTACTTTGGTTTTACTTATTTTGTGTATCCACTGCATAGAAAAGTATTCAGAGAGCCAGTTGAAAAAATGTGTTTCTAGAAGTGGAAAACAGAGAAGTAATTTTCCTTATTAACCAAGATCTTGAAATCCATTGTTCAAACATATATTCATTCATTCAATTATCCTTTCTCTTTTACATATACCTATTGGTGTCTTTTATTTTATTGGCAATTCTTCTTAATATTTACGTACTGCATTCTCATATGCAAGTTATTTTCTAAAGGGCACGATTGCAGTGGGCTACTCATTTTTCCCAAAAGGATACTAATACTATAGTGCACTATCAGGGTTATTAAAGCCTTTCGAATTCTTCATTTCTAGTATTCTTTTTCCTAATACCAACACTATAATAGAAAAAATTTCCAATAGCCCTGTGCCACTACTTGGATAGAAAGAATATATATTTTAATGATCAGCAGCCAAAAAATTATCCACTGTATCATAGTAAAATTTGTGTTACGTATACTTTAAGGTCTATTGCGCAAATTCTTTTTTTCAGAACTGAAGGTTTTTGTAACGCGTAATATGTGCTTTGGATCATTCATTATCCTGATGTAAACACCATGTAATAAACATATATACAAGCATTTATTATCATTAAAGCAAGATACCCAATCATTTTTTTGTCATGTGAAATATTTGTTTTCATTTTAAAATAAATTTGAAAAACACGTTACATAACAGAAATAAATAGATATTGCAAGATTGTATCCTGATTTCTCAATTTATTTAATGGTTTATATTTGTAAGATCTTTCAGATACCTAATCACATTCTTTACAAGTTTCTGAGATGAGACCAGATTGATATTGGCAGTACACTAATGGGAAGCTTTCTTCCACATATAACATCAACTTTTGATGCATTTAAATTGAAACTTATGTCTGGAAATTGATGTTACTTATTCTAACATTTGTATTACAGAGTATCCATTTGCTGCAGTAAAATATTTCTGGTTCACAATGATCTTTGATTTTTAATATCGAATCTCTGCACAACTTTGGTGTGTCTTCTACACTATTAACTCAAATGCTCATCTAGAATTTCCTCAACAAATTTCGGTTTCCATAAATTTGTTTAATATTGAAGTTTGAGACAAAAAATTTTTAGATTAGAGTATACAATCGGCGCTCGATATAGTGAACCTACTATATAGTAAATCATACGATATAGTGAAGTTGGAAAATTTCCCGTTTCATTA
>CAJVPN010001198.1:0-16601 GCA_910592215.1 Entrophospora candida
TTTTAAAAAAAAGTTTGTTATTGATCGGCATTATGTTACATCACCTAATTTTGATTTAATTAGGGCATCTCACACCCAAGTTTTTATATACATTGACAGCGGACTGACTATCCACAATTATCACGGCATTTTTTTTGTAATTGGTTAATGATAAAAACAACAAAGTCCAGCTGTTTACTTCGGTCTTCAGACTTTCTCGTTTTGCTTTCATCCATAGCTGCGTTGGGTCACTAAACGATGTGTTGGTTTGAATTGCCATCACAGCCCATTTTCCTTTTGAATACTCCCAATTGTTTCATTTGTTTAGAAAAATGGACAAATTTCAATTTTTCTTATTTTTTTTGTGATTATTATTATTAATCCAAAATAGTAACATCAGGGAATTTTCCCCGCCGTAATATTACGTCCATAAATTTTAATTTGTAAAGTTGTAATATTTGCATAAAAAATTATGTAATATTTACACTCAATGTAATAATTGCATAACATTATTATGGGGCTCGCCGTAAGCTTACATAAATAGTGTAATAATTATGTAAATCCGCGTCAGAAAAAATTTCCTGATGAATAGGGATTGGATCCAGTTTATTTTTGTCAACCCGGTTCAAATCAGATTTTAAACGATTTAGATCTTATTATTATTATTATTATTACAACAGAAATTGGATTCAAACCGTTTTTTAGGGAACCGGATCAAACTCCAATTATAATCTAGATATCATTGTTATCAGTTATGAAACAGCGGAATGATGATATATACGTACAACTGTTATTTTTTATTTATTCAATTTCTTTAATAGAATGAGTTTTTCAAATTTCTTCTACTATTATACGTGAATCTCTATAATTATTATATTGAATATTAAATAAACAAGTAAAACAAAACAAAATCACAATGTATGTTAAATAGCTATTGTCTTGAATGAATGCATAATTAACAATACATGAGCATGACTTCATTCCATAATGCTGATTATTTTATAAATAACAGATTTAGATAATAAATAAATTCTTTTGAATGTTTAAAGTAAACCTTTTCTGCTGTTCTACATAAAATTGAAGAAGATTGAACCTTTCTCTAAAACTTATTAGCCAACATCCTCATAAAGTAACAACCATACAGAAGTTTAGAGTATAGAGTCTTTTGAAAAAGGACCTCAGCTTAAAACATAATACTAATTATTATAACTATAAATAAATAATAAATAGTTATTGTGGAACGTATAATCTTTTTCTTTCTTTGTAAGAACTTCGAAATTTCTATATTAATACGTTTATTGCCTCTTCTTTTTGTTTATGTTAGTGATGGTACTTTACTTGGTGGGTCGAAATTGCCGAAATTAATTGGCAAAAATTATTTTTTAGATTGATTTAGATACTTATTATATGTTTGTTATTATAAAAAATGTTAGCATAGTATTGGGCGAAATTACTTTTTTTAAAAAATAGTTTATCACTAGGCCGTAAAATTTTATGATCTCTTAACATTAATAATAGTGTAATATGAAATTCTTTGTCACATTACTTAAACCACTTCTTTATGCGAGTATGGATTGATAGACAAAAAGAAGAGGTTGACGCTTTAAAGAAAAAAAAAGGATATATATTTTATAACCTAAATAATTGTCACGCTAAATTCGAAGTTCGAATATTTATCCGAGATGTTAATATTCGGTTTATTGAATTAAATTCAAATTAAATTTGAATCGGTCATATTCGAATATAATCACTGGAAATATCGTTGTAAAGAGAAAAAATTCTAGCTTCGAAATGATATATTATAATAATTTTGATTTTCTCTGTAAAAATGTCTCGACAACCATATGCAATTTTTTAGGACACTAATTCAAAATTTCGACGAGATTTATTAATTTATTTTGCAATTTTAAAAACATCTATTGTATATTTCTTTTTAGAATTAAATAGATTTCTAATAATATGATCATTTTTGTTGTTGTTTATCTTTTCCAACTTTTAAGAATTGGCCACCAGAAAAGTATTTATCATTAGCTTCTTTGATTTTCCTTTGTGTTTCTTCTGGATTGATCAATTCAATTCCCTGTACCGGTGTGAAAGCCAATGACGACGATAGACCGGATGTGGCACCAGAAGATCCCATATATTGTTGTTTCCTTGGTGTTTTTGCTAAATTAATAAATTAATAAAATAAATAATTGTTTATATAAAGGATATTTTGAATATAATATTGTATTATAAATGAATAGAGTATACCTTTGACTCGAGGGTCTGCAACTGGCGACCGGATTTTTCCTGAATTTGGTCCAATAAGTCCCAACCCCTTTGTTTTATCAAATGATGACGCTTCATCTTCTGGAACACCAAATGCCATTCTATTTTGTGATTTACGAAGCTCAGTAACAACGTATGCCTCCTTCATCCTACGAACTCTATTATAAATTATTATTATTATTATTATTATTATTATTATTATTATTGTCATTATTATTATATTATAAAAATTCAAATGAACTCATTTATTTATTAGCGTAAATACTTTTTTCCTGCTCTTCTTTTCTTTGGCCCTTCATCAGGAACAGGTAAAGGTTTGACCGCTTTGGTTGGTGGAGGTTCTTGTAATTTTACAAGTTTTTTGTCAATCTGTTCACGTAATGTGCTTCCAAAGGATCCTTTTTTTTTTAATTCAAAATTATTATTATTAAATTAATAAAAATTTAAAGAGTTTTTTTTAAAGGCATACCATCTGATGATTCATGCATTCGGTCCATTCTTGCTGCCAAAGTACATCTAAAATCACATATTAAAAATAAGACTTTCTTAAAATGCCAAATGAACTAAACGATCATCAATTTGATAATCAAGAACAAGCAAGTTACTTCTTACTTTGCAGCAACAATCTTTTGAGCTTTAGTTCTTAAATCAGTCGGCGTTCTCTGAATCAATTCTGATTGGTATAAATATCCTGTATGTCTAGGTGCTGTCACATTTGAAAATCCGGTGTTCAACTTTTTTTGTGTACCAATAAGCATTACATTACAAGCCGGCATTTTACAAAGAGCCGTTAATCCACCAGCTTGTCCTAATATTTTGGCTGCAGTCGTGCTTCCAACAATCGCTGATAGATTGGGAGCAATAAGTGTCATACGAGAATCAACATATTCTAATATCTTTACAATAAATAATAATATAAATACGTTTATTTATTTATGAATTTATATAACTTTAAATAATCCATCATTCCAAAATAAATATAAAAATGTAAATAAACAAATAAACAAGTAAACGCATATCTAATTAATTACAAACCTCTCGTTTAGCAGAATCCAATTCCAATACCATATCACATGCATCACTCACGATTGCATTCTCTTCTTCTGTTAATTGTTGACCATTAGTTGTTGATCCGGTAACAGTTACTACCATGACAGTAGCAGATGGAAGAATCGATCTCAGATCTATTTTAGTCAAATCCTATAAAATAATGCAAATTGGACCAATGATGTGTTGTTGATGTTTGGTAAATGTTTTTGTCTATTTTTTTAAAAAAAAACGATATAGAATAATCCTACAAATGTAACGCATATATACATACGTATTAATTAATTAATATAAAAATTAATAAATACTAACCATTTCATTTCCAATAGCTTTAACTGCTCTAGTGTAATCATAAGGATTAAGAACTAATGATTCCAATTCGGGAAATTTTTTTGCATAATGATCTCTTATAAACTATGTATAACAAAAAAATATTATTTGTTATTGTTAAATGTTATTTATTTTTCCCACCAAAAAAAATTAAAATTTTTATACCTTATGTACGACTAATATTTCATTATCAATATCAACGGTTATATTATTAGCTTGAACTATAAGTTCATACTCTGGATCTTCTTCCACAGGACCAATTATTTGTGCTTGAGTTCTGTTCGTATGCCTAAGTTGTTTTATTCTCTATTATTTAAATCATTATGATTTTTTTTTTTTTTAAAAAATTCATGCATGTTATTTCGATTAAATTCAAACGAAACACACATATATAATATATACTAACAGCCAAAATATCTTTTAATATCTTTGAGCCAAGTAGTTTTGCTACTTTTCTAACATCTTTGATCTCTTTCATATCTGCAGTTTGTTTTTCTTTTTCTTGATCAACATTTTCATCATCGTCATCGTCGTCTTCTTCTTCTTCTCCCCCTTCCTCTTCTCCTTCATCAATCATTTCATCGTCTTGATCTAACAAATCTTCTTCTAAATCGAGTAAATCTACTTCCATATTTTTAAAAAATTTTGCTTTTAAATAATTTATGACTAACGTTTTACTTGTTACACTAAATCGAATTCATGGTTGCCACAATTAGTATTGGTAGGAAAAAAAACCCAGTAGTTTGGTTATAATAATAATAATAATAATTGTTCCTGCACAAATTATGTAAAAATCTTTTCTATTATGTTTGTTTTCAGTTTAACTAAATCCTTCAAACGTTTGCCTACTGGTGGTAGTTGTATTTCAAATACGCCGAGTAATGGCTATGTTGCTCGTTATACAACACAAAAGAGCTTTTTCAATCGGAAACAAGAACTTGTTAAGTTTAAAAATGCATTTAGTGCTCCTGATCCAAAACTTCATGTTGTTCTAGGTCCCCCTAGTAGTGGAAAAACTGCATTGATCCATGAGGTAACGAGTAAAGGTGATTTCAATCCTCTTTTTATCGACTGCCGTAAAGGACATTTTAACAATATACGACTCAATTTCTTCGCAATTCTAAACATTTTTCAAGAGACATATGAAATTCTTGACAAAAATGCTTCAACAAGGGGAAACCAGTGCTGTGACGGACGATTTACAGTTAAAATTTAAACCATTTGGTGAGGGTCCATTTAATGAGAAAGAGGTTACTTCTAATGATGTCATAGAGTTGCTTGATAATATCGATAATGCCCTTCCGAAATAAACTTGTTGGAAAGGTTATAACATACCTCCATCCATTTTGATTATTGACGAAGCAAACATGTTTAGCCAACTTGTGATTTCAAAAAAGGGAAAAGTTCTTCTCAATTCAATTCTGAACTGGCTTGTGGTGAATACGAAACAGGAGAACCGCTTCCATGTTGTACTTACCTACTCCGATTCATTCTTTTTTGACTGGATTGTAAATCGTAAGTCAATTTTATATTTATTTCGGTAGAAATGTAAAGGTCTATCATTCTTTAATCTACATTTGTTTTGCATATCCCGCATGCAACCCCATATGTCGTTGGAGATTTGAGTAAGGAAGATGCTGAAGAATATTTTGAAATGAGTGTTCTTCATAAATATGGTATGGCATTTACTGAACTCATCTTATTTCTACGTACTGAATGCTCACATATGGTATTCTTTGTTTAAAAAAGAATGCAAAGAACTCAGAGGCAAATTTGACCACATTCGCAGAATAACAGGTACACGAATGCTCATTATTGATATTATTGATATGTATGTTGCAGAATACAAAATTTACGAAGGAAAGCTTAAAGGTATATATTAAATTTATCTTCTTTTAAAAGATGAACATTTTTGTTAACTTTAAAAAAATATATTTTACAGATTATGACTTTTGAATCAGAATATGGTAAATTGATACGTGGTCTTTATCCTGAGAGCTTGAAATCTCCAGTTAAGCCTCATCTACCACTTTGGGAAAAATCGCATTTAATCACGACTATGGAAGCAATAGTGAAGGCAGAGGATCAAGGACTCATTTAGAAAATGACTTAATTGAAGGAATTGGCTCTGAACAAGTTAATTCGCTTATAGATCGTAATTACTTGCACCGCCGACCAACCAGGCGATTTACTAATGACATTATTGGTCCATCGGCTGAAAAAGCAATTCTTACTGCAATGAACCAGCCATCAGTGCGCATCCTATCTAAGATTTCTTCAAGAAAAAAATAATTACAATTTTATCGCTTCAGATCACAAGGTTTGAATAGTATGCTTTAATAATTTGCATGATTTTTTACTATGTAAGATTTCACTATGCAAAATTTTTAAAAAAATCTGATTCGAGGGAATCATTACATATCGGAATTTTGATTTTCACAATTATGATTTCAATCGAAGAATAAGAGTCTTGGAATGTGGTTCTGCTACTCAACTATCAATTTACTTGATATCTAACATCTCACCCCCTATTTTTAAGGACAATAAATTATAACCATTACACGGAAAATGTAAAAATTTTTATATGAAAACTTCTTAAAAATCCACAGCTGCTAAAGAGTAAACTTTTTTTTTTAACTAAGATTGTCAATTATTTTATTTGAGTATTAAAAAGAAAATCATCAATATTATAATAATGAAAAAACAAATAAAAACATAAAAATGGTTTTGTTGGCACAATAATAGTTGTTGTTGTTGTTCTTGATGCTCCAATGTTGATTGTTGTAGTTGTTTTTGCTGTGATTGCTGCAATTGTTCTTCTAATGCCACTATTATCTTCAAATGTTCATTCAATTGGTCTTGGATTGGGACTAACTGATGAGTGTGAGAAGGAGTATGAGTACAAGAAGGAGAAGGAGAATGAGTATGAATACAAGTACGAGTAGTGGTGGCAGCAGTAGTGGTGGTAGTGGAAACAGTGGTGGCAGCAGTGGTGGTAATAGAAGAAGCAGCAAATTGATTGAAAAATATTTGGTTATTCATTTTTTTGTTTTTCAAAAATTTTCAAAAATTTTATACATGTTGACAACTTTTGACATATTGATGATATATCTAATTTTACACATGTTGAGACTAAGCAAATTTCATGTAACAACTTTTTTCATAGAATATTTTCTACAACATACATTTAATTTATTTGATTTATTTATTTCCCTTTTTTTATTAATAAATAAAAGTTCTTTACAACAAAAAAGTTTAACGAACATATTTACATTAAAAGAAAATCATTACCAAATTTGATCATGATTCAAAAATATTGCAACACGAAAATTATTGTTGTCACTTCTGAGCAAGCATAACTTTCAAATTTAAAAAATTTATGAAAAGAAAATTTGTGACAAATTTTTTTTTTAGATTAATAGACTCCCTTTTTAAAGCTGAATTGAATGGTGGCGGGTTTTTAAAATCCAATGTGTGGATCACATAATATTTCAAAATTTTAACTTTTGAGTATAGATGATCCGCACTGTATATTCTCATTATCATTATACTTAAAGAAATAAGTCAATCCAATACTTTCATAATAACCACAAATTACCAAATATAAATAGAACCAGATTGTTACATTATTTTTATTTTGTCCTCCGGAATTCCGAAAATTCAACACAAAATCTTTTTTTAAATGAAAAAACTTGACCCAAATTTCCTATAAATTTGCAAAAGTATTAGGCGCCTTCTGATAAGTAAAATATAATTTTAATTATTTTTTGAGAATAATCATTTTTGAAATAGTCAAATAGTCAACAAAATTATTCAATTTTATTTCAAATTTTCATAAAGAACTAAAATGAATCCAATTGAAACCCAAGAACAAACTATGGATATTTCCGAAGATAATGAACGAATTTTTGAAGATTATGATGATGAAACTAGTTATTACATTGCTAATATGACAAGAAGACTAGGTGGAGTTTACAACAAATTAAATGATATGAATTAATTGAAAGTTCTAGTGATTCAGAAGTAAACAATGATGAATATGATGAGGATGATGAGGACAAAATAATGGAAGACTCAACTTTTAATAGAAGAGTTAAAAGTGAGATTAAAACAAAAAGCAGCTATAGAAGAAGAATGGGAAGAGAAGGAAAGTCTAAAAGGTCTGAAAGTCGTTCTTTTATTTATTGTAGTGCATGTAATGTTGCTTTATGTTGCTACTCAATTAGAAATTGTTTTTTAGATTATCATAAATATGGTTAATATACGTTATTTGTTTCATTCAATTATTAATTATTACGGTTATAATAATAATAATAATAAATTTATTAATTATTTATTTGTTACACATACAGTCCTTGGCGAAAGTAATGGCGCGAATATTCGAATTACTTATTCAGGCATAATACCATAAAACGTTCGTTTATAATGGTTATTTGTGATTGAGTCGCGTAAATAAAAAAAATAATAATCGTCATCAGTGTTTTTTTGCAAAATGTCTTCGAATCCTATTAAAGCAAACCATAATGCCGTGAACTTTCTCTGGAAGCAAAATATTAGTACCCCGAAAGAAATTTCGAATAGAACTGGGATCCCGTTACGTACAGTTCACACACTCTCTATAACGAACCCTCTGTCCCTATATGTAATTTCTCTGCTTTTAGTCGTTATAGAGAGAGAAATTAATTATAAAAAAATTGAAACGGGGACAAAAGGGAAGTTTCTTATAGAGAAATTTTACTTAGTGATCGTTATAGAGAGGGTCGTTATAGAGAAAGTAGACTGTACATGTCAACGATACGTCACCATATTAAAAAAAAATGGAAGAATTCCGGAAATTCACCTGTCATGTTGTCCGCGAAAATTATCACCGGAAAAACAGTGCCAACTCGGAATGATCGTCAAGAGTAACCACTATAGGACCGTCACCGAAATGAAACCTATTTTAGAAGAAAAATACCAAGATCTCGAAGTTAGTGAGAGGACTGTTCGCCGCGAGCCTTCCAACTTCGGTTATGTTGATACTCTTTCCAGACAAGTTCCTCTTCTAACAGAACAAGCAAAGATTAACCGCTTGTCATGGGCACAAGATCGTGTGCATTACAACCGGAAGAAAGTTGTTTTTTCAGACGAAACAACTATCCAATTGTTTTGCAATACGATGCTAGCATGGTCTCGTGAAAAGAAACCTGTCCAGCCTATGGTAAAACATCACCTTAAGGTTCATGTTTGGGGTGCAATCAATTTTAAATGGAAGGTCAGTATTCATATCTTTACTGAAAACCTTGACCGCCACCTATATCGTAAAATTTTAAATGAACAACTTTACGATAATGCTGATGCATTAGTAGGTGGCTGATGGGTCTTTCAGCAAGATAACAACCCTAAGCATATATCTAGGGACGTTATGAATGATCTGAATACCCATCTTCCAAGACGTATTCTTGCCTAGCCTTCATATAGGATGACCCTATAAATAAATAAATAAATTTATTTATTTCATTATTAATTATGATGTCTATATATATATTTTAAAAAAAACTTAAAAGTTTTATTATTATTTATCATTTATTAATGAAAACTCGTAACTTCCAACTGATTTTAGTTTGGAAACATATATACTTGTAATGTATTTTCAAGTGTTTCATAAATCTTGTTCACTTTGTTGCAGCATGCCCCATATAATGGGTTGTATCTTGATTTTTTTATGATGCATTTAAAAAACAAGAAGGATTTTTAAACAACAATAACAGATATACTCAGGGTGTAATTATAAAGTGATGTATACAATTTAAAAACTTATTTAAAATATATTTCTTTTACATTTATATTATATTTACATTTATATTTATATTTGCATTTATTTTTATTTTTATTTTCAATATTCATATATTCATTCATATTCATGCCACCAATTTATTTATTTCTGTATTTATAGGAAATGTCAGATATATATACAATATTATATATTCAAATGCAGAAAAAATAATGAAACATTATTATTTTTTACATCATCAGAATATAAAAATTGGAGAATCCACAATAACATTGGAAAAGATTGGAATATTAAACATAACAAGGAGCTTGGATCTAATTCATACAATGAGATGGTAGAATATTTCAAGAATATTGACATGTTGATTTGATGAAGTCAATGAAAAGTTGAAAGTAAATAATATATTAGACTGTATAACAAAAAACCAAGCCTATGTATATTAAAAACATTCAATAAAGAAATATTATATTGATTTTTTTATTTATTATAAACATTTTATTTTTATCAATTCGAAAACTAAATTTCCTTCCCTCCGATATTAATATTAATATTCATGCCAATAAAATTTAATTTTTGCGTGATATCTGGAAGGGAGATTGTCACAAAATTTAGCTAATGAAATCAAATGTCCATTATGCTATCCTGATGCAAGCATGAATGATATAGTTCTGTTTTCCCCATCCATAGCCCTACCGCTTGGATCTCACTCCTGGATCAAGAGAAATGATTCCAACACTTCAACTACTGAAAATTCAGGATCTTTTGTCATTAGCCCTAATTTCAAGTGATTTAGAGATACATAGATCCCCATTTAAGATCAGTCTTTAAAAGAAATAATTATCACGTAAATATTTTATTTTATATCAAGACTAAACAGTACCGATTCCTCTTCAAGTTTTTCACTCATCAATAAAATAATCTTATACATTTCTCATTTCTTTATTAGACGTCCAATATTTTATTTTCATTGAATAATTATAAGATTCGTTACCAGACATTTTATGAGACTTATAGGATTCAAAAATTTTGTAGTTCCTTCCTCGATTATCGTTTTGGTGTAAATTCTTTTGATCAAATATAACCAACAATATTGTGTGTGCATGTATGTTTATGATAATACTTATTAAATAAATAAATAAATAAATAATTTTAGGCATTTGGTGATAGATTATTCTAATGGTCGTGTTGAATCGAGTGTTAAATGTTCTAAATGAAATTCGTGGTGTAATCATCCTGACCAAAATTTCAGTTATTCCTGTTAGACATGATTACTGGGGTTCGTTCGTTGGTAAACCACACACATTATGTCATCTAAAGTGGCTGGTAAATGTAGTTTTGTAGTGTGTCATCTTGTACCTTCTCCCGAAATCGTTGCGGCGCTTTACACCGGAAAATTTTACAGCTTTCTGGAGTTAGTATCACTGATTGTTATACTACATCACATGGATCTACTCGAACTATGAGTGTTTCGTTAAGGCGACCTTTGCTGCAATATGTTTTTATTTGACACCTGGCTTATGAAGGAATGTTGAATTTCTTATCTGTTATCAGTCAAACGATTTGTCACGCAAACGATTTTCAGAAACAAATTAGGGAAGGTTATTTATAATAGAGAAAAATCTTGGTGTTCGAAAAAATAATAAATCAATTATTATTAAAAAGCAAATATTATTAAAAAAATGTTATGATGGTAAGAAATTAATAAAACCAAAATAATTGTAATTGTTGTTTAATGGCTTTAATTTAATCACATTAATGGTAAATATTTTTAACGAATATTATTATTAAAATTTTAACAAATAATATATATGTATAATAATAATAAATTTTTTGCGGCCATTTGCATAATATAATGGAATTAAAAGGTCAAACAGATTATATTCACTTTATATAATATATATAATATTAATATATGGTTGAAGACAGATTGGTGTTTGAATGGAAAAAATGGCTTCGCGACCTAATACTAATGTTCTCAATCCCGAATAACCAATTCTGTTCTTTTTTTGTGGGATTAAAAGTGTTATGTTACACTTGATGTGTACTACAAGTATTAAATAATGTTTTTTTTTCCTAAAAAAAATTTTTCTTAATCAATCAGTCATGGAAAGTAAAAATATGATATCCATGATATCTGATGTTTCTAATGATAATTTAGTGATTAATAATGATATTGCAAACGTAAATGATATGGCAACAATTACAACAATGCAAACACCATTTTTACCAATTACATCAGAAATTTTAAACCAAAACCAAAATTCACAAACGGTTACTGTCGACGGCGATGATAACAATAATAAAAATAATAATATAAATCCTTCGTCTATTCAAATTCCGACACCACCAATAAACACAACTATAACTGAAACTGCGACAGAAGTACCCGCGATTACTACAGCAACAACTACGTCCTCGTCAAAAACATCAGAAATGCCAACGACAGAAAATGCAACGCCAACAATAACAGTATCCGACTCGACAACCGAACTTTTTAAAAGTATAAAAGAATATTTAAATAGTGATTTGAGTATAAAATCTGCCGACTATGTTTATGAGTTTCTCCGTAAAGTAAAAGACGTACCAAGAATTGATCGTGGTCATGTTATTAATATATTAACTCAAACACATGATCCAATTATATTACAAAAACTGGTAAATGATAGATGTAGCTATATTTTAAGAAATTGGATAAAAGAAGAAGCAAAACAACTGTCCGACAGTAATTTACTTCTTAGATTATTGAAAACAGTTCAACATCTGCCTGTCGATTTTGAAGTTTCAACAAGTTGTGGATTGGGTAGAGTAGTTAATAATAAACTGGTAAAAGAATCTAGTATACCTGGTGTTGCTGATATGGCATCCAAATTATTAAATAGATGGTTACAAGATGCTAGACAGTTGTCAGAATCTGCTGGTAATTCTCACATAAAAAACTCTAAAGCAAAAGAACATCATCCAAAAGATAAATCAGCGACAATGACAACAACAATAGCAGCAACAGCATCGTCAACTATTATTAATGATATGAAAAAAGAATTAAACCAACCTGTAGTAAAAGGTATTTTTGAAGATATGTTTGATTTTTCAAATATTGGCAACTCCTCTTTGTCTTCTACTTCTTCTTCAAATATTTTCAAACCTCAATTATCAAACGTGTTTAAAATAAAAGATTCTACAAAAACCACTCTTAAATCTGAAAAATTTGAAACAAAGGTAATGTCGTCATCATCATCACCATCACCGTTATCGCCAATTAATAATAATAGTAATAATAATAATAAAGATGATGATGTTAAAGTATTTTCTGAAATTAAATCATCATCATCATCTTCTTCAAAAAAACGAAAACGTGTTAGTTTTGCACCAGATTACATGCTCGAGCAAGTAAAGCTGTTTGAAAATAAATATCCTGATGATATGGAAGATGATATGTCATCATTACCTGTTGGTGTTTGCCATGTTAAAGATTTGGATCGTAGTGAAGGAAGAACTGCTTTCAAGAGAATGAGAAAAGCACCATCTACAATATGGTACACTCCACTTTTATTAAAACCGTCACCCTCTTCTTCTAGTAATAATGTTGATAACAAATGTAATAATAAAATAGTAAAAAGGTCTAGTAAAACCAATAGTCAAGAAGCAAACATTCAAGAAAGTCGTGAAAAACAAACCTTGGAAGTTATTTATCTTACAGTTGATCAAGTGCCTGATAATCCACGCGAACCATCTGATGATGATGGTAATAATAATAATAATAATCATGATGATGATAATGATAATGATAATAATAATAATAATAGTCAATTACTAATCCCTCCAAAAAAAATTCTATTAAATAAAAAGGGAAAAAGTATTGAAAAATTAAAACAAAAAATTGAATTAAAAAAAGTTTTAAATGATACGTATTCTGCATGGTTATTACTTCATCCTAATAATATTCAAAATGTTGTGAATCATCATCATCATCATGTATTTGCTACTGCACCTGCTCAACAACAACAACAACAACAACAACTGCAACAACCAAATGTTATAAGACCATTTGCTAATCCTAATTCATGGGTTTATGATCCAAATCAAAATGCTTCTAATAATGTCGGCTTAGGCATTGGAGTCGCAGGATTAATACCAGGAATTGGTACAGTCAATAATAGCATAGACAGTAATAGTAATAATCAAATCATGCCAAATTATTATTATCATCATCCAAATCCTAATATTCCTGCACCAGCCCCTGTCCCACCTCCATTACAATTACCACAACCTCCTCCTCCACCTCCAACTCAAATACAACAACAACTTCCTGTACAACTTCCGCCATATCAAATATCAAATGCTTCACAACCAAATCAACCACCTCAACCATCATTCCAATTTCCTTATTTTGGTGGTAATAATCCTAATTCAACTGTTCAACCAAATCTTTATCCATCCCCACAATTTCAATTACCCAATAATGCTCCTTCGCCTACACAATTTCAATTACCTAATAATGCTCCTCCGCCTACACAATTTCAATTACCTAATAATGCTCCTTCGCCTACACAATTTCAATTACCTAATAATGCTATTCAACCCAATCAATACCCAGTACCTAGTAACGCTCATCCATCTGCACAATTTATGGGAATTATTAATGGCAACAACAATAATAAACAACAGTCAGCATCTTTACCTTTGTTAAATCAACCTTTAGTAAATGATCAAAATCAAATCATTAATAGACCGCCAACGAATTTAACAAACATCACGACAACAACTGCAAATAATAATAATAATAGAGGGGGAGGAGGTCGAATTGGCCCTTCTAGTTCAGGAACTGGTAGACCAACTAGTGGGAAAGGATCTGAATGTTGGTATTATAAAGCTGGAAGATGTACCTTGGGAAATGAGTGCAATTTTCTTCATAGCGATCATTAATAAAAAAATCTTGATCGAGTAGGTGATAATTATTTTGCAAAGCTGTTATATTTTAATACAGAAAAATGTATAAATAAGATTGTCTTAACAAATGTTTGTTTTATATAAAAAACAAATCCCCCAAATTTATCATAAAAGTTATATAGAATTCAACAATAAAATGTAAATATTTAAAATCAAAAACTTGATTTCATATAAACTTTTTAGTTGTTTTTCATTTGACACATGATTAAAATTTTATATAAACATGGATAAAGAAACATTTCATAAATGTTCTATTTTAGGAATGTTACCCACTTGATTATTAAATAAAATATTTAAATAGGTAAGATGTGAATGCTCCAATCAATAATTTACGTCTACATGCAAAATCTTTCTTAAAATCGTAATAGCTTAATAATAGAGCAGAAAATTGCTATGTATATTAAAAAAGTCATTGACCTCAATTTAAATGTTTCAATAATAGAAAGTAAACTTTGCTTTACACCCTACATATCTAAAAAAATTATTTTTTTTTGGATGCTAGAGGAGTAATAAACAGTTACATCAAAAACCGCCTCTAATAAAATTTCATGGGTAACAAAGTTATCTTGATGAGATTGTAATTAACTGTTAATTTATATAATTTATTTTTTACTTGACAAGGTAAAAAATTACTATATAATTAAAGTTTCTCCAGATAAACTTCATGGATATTGAGGTTATCTTGATAATATCGTATTAATTACGCTTCCACTCTATTTTATAACTATTTACGAAAACTATTAATTTTTTTGGCTATGAAAAACATTATGAATTTAAAGTAATAATAATAATAATCCGTCATAATTTTTAATTTTTAGTTAATGCTGATTAAATCATTACATAAATTTCTGTTTCTTTAATTTTTATTTGACCAACTGAATTAGTTATTAGGCATGTCATAATGTGGTGTTACATATCAGCTATCATTTAATGTTTTAAAAGATATTTACTCAGAAGCAGATATGAGGAACTAAAAGATTTGACTACAAAAAAACTTATTAAAATGATTGACAAAAATAATTGGTGATTTTGTTGTTGGGATGGAATACTAATAATTCAGATTTAAATAATACTTCATTGAGATATATCAATAAAAATTGGTCTGGTGTTAGAGACAGTGAGCAAATGAAAAATATATTATGTTGTGTTGATGTTGATTTGACTGAATCATTATTTTGTGCTAGATTTTTTGGTAAATTTTATTGAAAAAAATTTTTTTTTCCTTTTTTTGAGGGGTTCAATTCATTATTTACTATTTATTAATAAATTTTTGTATTAATATTAATTACATGCATATCAATTTCTTCTTGATAAATGGATTATTAACTGAACATTTGGATTTCTGTAATTGATGAAGTACTGGTTCTTTCAGAAAATGTTTTCTGTTGGGTTATTGGCTAATTGCTATTCTTATATGTATTATTAGTCCTGCTTCTTATAAGTTTCTCTTTTCTATAGGACACAGGTAATGATGTACGACGAAACTTTTTGACTAGTCAGTAAGTTTCGTGAAATCATTATAGCTCTATGATATAATATTATAAAATTATTAAATCACACGACTCAATCACACACACACATATTCGTTCGGAGCATCAAAATTAGCACTGGATACGAAACATCTTAGTATCCTATCATGTATTCACGATCAATAATGCATCTTTAATAAAAAATAGACCAGATGGTGCTTTGACCGAGTAATCTAATAAATTACAACAAAAACATATAAATAGACCTGTTACCCCACTCGTGGACCAAAAAATCGGTAGTTTTTCTTTTTACATTGGATTTGAGAGGCAATGACATTCTATATATGATTTAACTTTACACGTTATATTCAAATGCGGGGTACCTATTTATTCGTTCGGTTATTCGTTCGGAGCATCAACATTAGCTAGCCACTTCTATTATTATTAACCAATATTTTTGTTTTTATTCTATTCGTTGCGTTGAGCAAAAAATTACACATGCAAAGGGAAATTGTTTGTGAATTTAATAAATTTAATAAAAAATTTTTTGAAAGAAGAACTCTCATGTGAATTAAAAGTTATTTACGAATTTAGATTCCTAAAAAATCAACTGGGCTTTTTTTTCCTAATTTAAAGAAAAAGATCTTTTGTCCTCGTGTTTATTTATCAAATATCAGCGGAAATGAATGACCGGTCATGATGTTTCTGATGAATGAAATTATTAGATGGAAATAAATGACCGATCAGATTTCTAGTAAATGGATGAAGTTTATGTGAAGTTCAGA
>CAJVPN010001199.1:0-16571 GCA_910592215.1 Entrophospora candida
GTAAACTGATACAACCTTCACAGAATCTATCAGAGTATTTTGTCAATTTACACTTGTTACATTCTTTTGGTTTGCCTTTTTTATCTCTTGCATTTCTTAATTCAAAGTTATAAATAAAATGTTCTTTACAAAATTCTTTTTCATTTTCAGAAAGCTCCTTGTTTTTTTCAACTAATGAAAAAAAACAGTCTTTTAAACTTTCTTCATCAGAATTAACTATAGCATTACTATGCATTTCATTAAGAATTTTAATGACAAAATTCTGCCTTTCTGGTGATAGCGATGATAATCTTTTAGCATATGACATTATATAAAAATATAAAATATAAAACTTTGACTTGTTGTTTAAATGAATGAGAATAACTATTATATTATTTCCTTTTTTCTTTGAGGACGTGTAACAAACAAATTTTTCGTACAACATTTTTTTTGATGTAAATTGAAAAGCGAAAATTACATTTAAAGAACAATTTCACCGTCACCATACTATAGAGTGATCGATTTATCATGATTCAACAATAAAATAAATCCTTTGAAAATTTAAAAGCGATAAAAATAGAAAACAAAATTAAAACTTACAAAAATATGTACCAAAACCTGTCTTATAAGGTCATTCTAAGTACCAATATTGATTAACTTATGTTGCCTCAAACTCAGACACTAAAGACAGCTCAAGCACATTATTAATAGTATTGCGTATTACTACATATTATATGTAATTCTGTAGTTAATCAATTTAACACAACTCATATGTATGTAAAGACAATTTGATTTTTTACATTTATGAAATGTAATAAGAGAATGGTTTTAATTTGTAAAAAAGGATAGGCCTTTTTATTTTGAAAGACAATACACGGAAAAAAAATTAATTTAATTAACTAATATTTCTAATTCAAATGATAACTTTCCATGATAATTATTCTTCTGCATCATTGCAATATACATACAATGATATAATAATTCCCAGGATACACATTTTTAGATAATTTGGAACTTTTGATTAATATTTTATCATTACCATTATTGCTGCTTGTATCATGTATCAAGAGTTTTTACTTACGTCAAGTACGTCAGGTGGTTTTAATTACGTCAAAAGCTTTTACTTTACTCAAATCGTCAAAATGGCTTCGATGAGAAACTACCTTTAATCAATACTTTAGTCACATCAACGACTAAAGTCAAAAGTTTCGTATACATCATTAACTGTAAGAGGGAAAATTTTTTTGGTTGATCGTATAAAGAACTTATCAAAAAAAATTTTTTAGGGCTGTAAAGTTGCACCTACAGAACTCCCATCATTTCAGATGCGGCCGTAGTTGGTATATTCAGAACAAGACATGACTGAATTATCAGTCTATGTCGTACTACAAAATCTTCTCCAACAAACCAAAAAACTAATTCAAGATTACGTAGCTGGAAAAGTTGCTCCTCATAAAAAATTACGCGGCAGCGTCTACATTATTGATAAGATACCTAAAAGTCTTTCCGGAAAATTTTTGAGAAAAGATTTGAGAGAACACATTTAACCTAAAATTTTTTGTATAGTAATTATTGAATCGGTTTTTTAATAGTTACAAGTTCATTGACCCAAAGATTATTTAAAACAAAAGAAATGTATCTCAAGTATGATAGATGAGTGAATGAATGGTTGACGGGGAATTTGTGAAGTAGAAGGTTATTGGGTGTGTAAGTGATAATTAAGACAGATTTTGAAAAGAGATTGTTAATAGGAGACGCTCAATTGATAAGAATTTTAATAAACAAAGGGGAAAAGGGAGTGCGTATAAGCAATTTCTAATAGATTCCAGGAATAAAAATATATGGTACACGTTTACAATATTCTTGCCAATCGTTTCCATATTTTCTGGAACATCTTTCCATATCTCTAGTAACACGATGAGTTAATACAACAACAAAGAAAACTGGATAGAAAAATGGAATAAGCGTATTAAATCCAGTGATGAACCCCCAATCAAAAGCCATTAACAAATCAGCTGTATAATGAATTTTACGTGCAATCCCCCACCATCCGCTTGTAAGTAATAGGTTTCCTTGTTTTGTTTTAATATAATCGGGGTTTTTCAATGTCCCCCATGGAAGTTGAGGAAATGTGTATCGAGGAATGTAAGTTCCATTGATTATCATTCTAAATCGATTTTTTTGAGAATTTGCAGTGTCCCTAAAAGAAAAAATTAATACAATGACATGATGATTAATTGATTTAACAATTGTAATCAATAATTAATAATAACCATGATGATAATAATAATAATAGTAATAGTAAATACCACACATAATAAGCTAATAATAATAAACCATAGCAAAAATAAGTCCAAAATGATGAATGAGTGATTGGACGACCATTATCAACACTTGAAATGTGAAGATATAATGTAGAATAACAATATGTAAATGGCACTAAAAAAAATTTACGAAAAAAATAACTAGTTAGATTTTTAATTATTTGGATTTTAAAAAAAATTTGTTTTTGCTGAAAATTTGATTTTCATACCTCCAGCAAAATTCCAAAAAATAAGCATAAATCCAAACTGATAAAACATTTTTAAATTAATTAATTAATTAATTAATTAATTCATTTATGTCATAAATTGATGAATTGGTTGATTGATTACCTTTTCATAAGTCATATCCCAAGTTGTAGGAATACATTCTTCACCTTTCATACATGCATTCACATACAGGAAGTGTGCAAATACCATAAATGCCATAGATGATGAGACATAACCAAACATTTCATATTCTTTAATAGCAGCAGATACCGAAATATAAAATAAAATTACCTATGTATTATTATTTATTTATTTATAAATAAATCAATAAATGAATAACAATAATGAAATAATTATTTAGATAAAGAAGAAAAACATAAATACCCAAGGAATTCTGATTTCAGCAAAAATTTTCAAATCAACTTTTCCAATTCTAGGATTTAAACCAGCTCCCATAAAAAGATCATACATCAAATATCCTGACATACGATATTGCTTGCCTTGAAATATTGTAGCAGCATAAACAAGAAATGTAATAGAGAAACCAGAAATTATTGCCACACTCATCAAAGGTCCAAAATTATCAATAATGTCTGTCAATTTAAACAATTCATAATAATGAAGTAGACATGATGTAAATATAGTCACATAAAATGACCAAACTCCATTACAAAGATAATCCAATTGTTTTCCTTTCAATGAAGAAACAGGTGCTCCCTTAACTATAGGTCCTGGAACAACATAAGCCAAAAAAAATTCAAAAACGCAAAATGTTATATAGATTTTAGCTGCATAAAAAGTTGGTGTTGAGCCTTGTATTATCGATGTCCATAATTTTTCATTCAAAGGTGACTCCAATCTCCCGCGATTAAACTGTAGACATCCCCATAAATAATACATTAGGATGGGAAAACCGATCATCATTGCAGTAACTCCCCATGGTCCACCAAACTCGAAAACGATTTGAGAATCCACCATTTCATCAAGTTCATTAAATTTCAAATTAAGTCTTGGAAAATTATTTGTAGTGTCTTTTTCATTTTTTTGTTTTATTGTGTTTATTGCGACAATTGAAACGTCTTTATGTGGTGACATTATTATTATTATATGTACTTATTTTTCGATAAAAAAAGATTATTTTAAGATTGCAGATTTAAAGAGAAACGATGATACTAATTACATTCATACACACACACTACAGTATTATATTGATTCATTTGTTACACGTAAAATTTTTTTATCAAGATTGCTGATTTTTAAAGGAACAAATTACATTCGTACTAGTGAGATTCATGAACATTAGGGGTTACACATGATTTTTTAATGAATGAATGCAAAAAAACACTAATACTGTATCGGTTCATTTGTTACACTATAGAAGTTTGCCTAAACTACTAAATTTCGGCAATAGTTTCGGCAAATTAAAAAATTTAGTTTCGGTTTTCAAGCAAGCAAAATGCCGAAATTTTAGGCATAATTATTTTTGCCGAAATTAAATCAACGTACGAAACTAAATTTATGTGCCGAAACTATAAAATGTGCAAGCCTTTTGTGCAACTAATGATTCATAAAGCATATAATGTTAATATTACTTTACCAATAAATTAATGGCATTAATTATTGATAAAGTAATAATTAATTTTTTTGTTATAATTATGATCAAAATGATTTAATTTCGACAAATTAAAAATTTTAGTTTCGGCTTTCATGCAGGTAAAATGCCGAAACTAAATCTATATAGCAAACATTTACATGATTAATAATTTCATTGATTATAGATCATATTTTGATTTATCACGGGGAATTTTTTTATAAATGTGCATATTCAAATAATAAAAATAATAATAAAAATCTTTATCCCTTTCTTTATTTAAAGATAAAGATATTATTATCCTGTCCTTAAACTTAATCAAGATTGCTGAAAAGAAATCATTTTTTATGTTATAAAAAAATTTTTGGGGAAAATCATCCTATATATATTATCAATAAAGCTAAGCGAATGCGTTCTTTGGGTAATCTATTCATTGTTTGCTTTGTGAGAATAATAAGAGTGTTTACATGGCTAATGAAGATTTTCAGATTTGGAAATCATAGACTTAGATTAAGAAGATAATGATTCAGAATATGGTATTCAACTAGTATGTTTTCCAACGACACCAAAATCTGCCAAAGCAAACACCTCACCAATCTTACCCTTTGTTGATACCAATGTAACCAACCTTCTACATAATAATAATATTAAATGTTTTACAATAATGATTAAATTTCTTGTATTTCAACATTAATTAATTTGTTCAAAAGAAAACGTCTAATCATTATAAATTAGTTTCAACAAAAATTGAAGCTTCGGCAACAAATTATAGTTTCGGCACGGTGATTAAGTTTCGGCAAAGTAACTGAGTTTCGAACTATAACCTTTTTTTTTCAATATTTATATTTAACGAAAAAATTTAATTTAGTGCGACGTATTTAACTTTAAAAAAGAGATTTTCGATCATTTTTCACACAGAATTTGTTAAAAAAAGCAAAATATTTCGAAAAAAAGGGAAATTTCAAGTGTTATGATAATGATTGCGTTGTGTATATAGTTAAAATTAATGTTAACGTTAACGTCAATATCATCATTTACGTTAATGTTATGATTGAGTTAAGTTAAGCACTGTCAAAATTTTTTTTAAATGGATTTATAATAAAAGAAAGAAAAGATGTTGAATAAAAAAAAGCTTTATCAGACTATGAATTGCATCCCTTCCATCCCTTTGATTTATACAATAATAGATAAATTTATGCTTAATAATTAAAGCCACTGTTAACTTTTTCAACATTTTAATTACTGAATTAATTTATAAAAATAAATTTCTTAAAATAGAATTAAGTTTTATTTTTAAGAAATGCCTTCTAAATTCGAGTAATAAAAATGGAAGAATGTTAATTGATCAAATTTATAACATTCTTTCGTTAAAAAAAACATGTCATCCATTATTTTATCTATGTGATTCATTAAGACCGTCTCCCCGCTGATAGTGTAATTAGTGGAAGCCAAAAAATTGAATCAAATTGCTGGTCATTTGGGCCAATCTCAACCGTGTTTTTGAATGTCGATGAGATCATATTTGCTGAAGAACAAATATACGTTGCAATGAGCCGAGCTCTTTTCTCAAAAAACTTGCATATTCTCGGTTTTGACTATGCTCAATTAAAGATCTCTAAAGCAGCGTTAGAAGAATATAAAAAGGGTTGCAAAATTTGATAAGGCGGTAAAAAAAATTAATTTATCATGTTAAAAAAAAAAAAAGTTTAACAAGCTATTTAATATTAATATTTAGTTAATTGGCGTTTACTGTTCCTGCTCCTGCGAAGAAAAACAATCCGTCGTTTTGTCCTATCTTTGTTCTATTATTATTGTTTTGTTTATTATATTAATATTAATATTAAAATACAAATAAATTCGTGCATGTGCAGTCGCTCACTCACTGCGATGTTTAACTTAAAATCTTGTTATAACTAATATCGCATGTTTAAAACTTAAAATCCCCCATAATTAATAGATAACGAACGGTTTGACACACTGTGATTGGCCAATAGGGAAAATTATTCCAAATTTGGTAATACGTACTACTATTTGCAGTATGCCCGAAATTTAATACTGTTTTCAAAGACATAGATACCAAATTTGCATGGAAGATAGTATACACATTATAGTTTGGAGCTACGTAAAGCTTTAATTAATGGCTATAAAAATATTAATGGTGTAAAAGAATTTGCAACAAATTTGTTTCTTTATTGTAATACTTCTTTCTATCTATTGCAACTTCAGAAAAAATTGCATGGAATAAACCTACTCTCTACATAGCACTGTTTTACACGTCTCCTGATTGATGATGTATGTATTCATTCGGAATTATTCAGACATTATCCAAATAGGACCTCGGATAATTATAATTGAACTGGTATGGTGGCTTGGGCAACTTGCATGTTGGCTGTCAAAGTGAAAACACAAACATAATGCCACAGATATGACTTGCTGAGAGCAGCATTGACCATCTGGGCTCTTGTGCCTTTGCAAACTACAGAAAGAACTTGACAGAAGTCTCCCCCAAACATAAATATTATACCACCAAATGGAAGATCATTTTCCATAATGTCTCTTAATGTTCTGTCAACAGTTTCAAGAATGTGGTGACGTGTCATTGGAGCTTCATCCCAAATAACCAGAATAGTTTCTTGAAGTAATTTAGCCAGATCAGTACACTTTTTGATGTTACAGGTTGCATTTTCATTTATTGGAATTGGTACCTTGAAGTGAGAATGTGCTGTGCATCCATCATGCAATAGTAATGATGTGATACCGGAAGAAGCTACTGCAAATGCAATTCTGTTATTAGCTCGCACATAGGCAAGGTGACGATCATAGAGATAGGTTTTTCCACTTCCAGCAGGACCATCAACAAACAATACATTGGTTTATGAGATTCTGTATTTCATCAAATACTGCATGTTGGGCTTCATTTAATGTATTTGCTTTTACAAGATCCTCTGAGGTAACATGTCATGAGGACTCCAAATGAACATGGGAAGGGAGTAGAATTCTCTGACCTATGTGTTGTGGATTATTGTCACCATGCAAAGCTGCATCTTGAAGACCTTGATACAGATTGCTTTGGATTTTGTCTTGGTTCTGTCAATGAAAGTTTAAATGATCTGATTCAATTTTGACATACATATCAACTACGTACTGTTGGAAAAGCCATCCTGCTTGTAAAAGCAGATTGGTGGAATTGGGCCAAATCTGAAGTTGATATGCATAGTACTTACAAATTTTCTATGTTGTATTCCAGTATTACCATGTTCATGTTCCACATTGTGTTTATCTTCATCATTAGGACTTATATCAATATCCATCATTTCAGGGACAGAAAAAATGTCTCTGTATGGAATTTGATTAGGAGCCCATTCCTGTTGCCATGTGGAAACAAAAGCAGATAAGCCAAAGGTTCATAGCATCCATTAAGCTCAGAGGTGTGAATCAGCTGATCCATCTGTGTATACAATACAATATCACATTTCTGAACCACATTTTGGCGAATGTCATCATTAATCCAGATTGCTGCTACTTGAGATGCTGTTGGGGCATTGTGAGTCCTTTGATCAAGATCAGGAATATAAGCATGAATAACCATGGATTGATTACCAATATTTTCAGCAGGTAGGTCAGAAATGTATCAAAAGTTAGTAGCATAGGGGTTTGTTTCATCAAGCATGTACTTCAAAGTTTGTAAAATAGTTGAGTTAAGGAACAACATTTGCTAGATGGTGTGGTTCATGTTGAGTATCCCAAACATACATCTGCAAATAGTGAGGTTTGAGATCCAGGTTCTGGTAGTAGTTGTCCAATTCTGTGATAGAATGAACCTTGAACACAAAAAGTGTAAATACCAGTATTTGCATTAGCAAGTTAATGATCAAACTTGACACCAACAGAAGTGAATGTGAACACTGAATTGAAAAGATGAATATTATCCCGAAAATGCTTGGAAATATTGTTCTGACCAGAAAAGAGATTCTGCAGAAGCAAGGGAACATGGGTTCTGCCAATATCACTTTTCCATTGGAGCATCACATTCCAGGACTTTTCTCTAGGAAATTTGAATGCATTGCAATGACTACATGTAGTACTGCTAGTGACATTAATTTGATGTAGAATGGGTACATTTGCATCCTCGGAAAAGTCCTGAGCAAATTTATGCAGCTGAGGATTATTGATGTGCTGCTGCTGATGGGCTTTAGCATCTTGTTGGTGCTGTTTCTGATGCTGTTCATCAGTTTTCTTGCCTCTATTTCTGCGTTGTCGGATGGCATCAGCTTCTTTTTGTTTTTTTTTCAGTAGATATTGTGCTTCACCACAAGTCAAAACTAGTTTTGGCTTTTGACTTTTGATTTAGTTCTATATAACTTTTAATTTTAGTATTGACTTTTTTGCCTCTCAAAATGGTTTTGCCAACCAATACTAATCACAACTAAGGTTTCTGGTCCAAACTATTTTTAAAAAAAAGAAAATTTTAAATTACAATAGGTTGATTTATGTAATTTTTTCATGCTCATTCATTCTTATAAAAACATTGGCCAAAAATTAAATTTTACTCAATGTTTCATAAGAAAGGTATCTCATTGTAAATTTAGCATAATTATGCAATGGTGGTTTTCCCAATAATTGGAAAACCAAAAATCTTTATATTCTACTAATAGTCATTTAATTGATATTCAAAAGCTTGAATAAATTGTTTATTGGCCGACATCTTTAATGTATTTGAATATTTTAGCAAATTTATTATGAAAAAAAAAGCACAATTTATATATTTATATTATTATAATTTTAAAAATCCCAAGCCTTGAAAGGTTTAATAAAATAACATCATGAAAATATTATTATTTCTTTAATATATCATATGCCTGTTGACTCACATCCTCCTTTGCACTATGTCTTGTGGCATAAACCCCTCCAGTGAACATATAATTGTTTACTGATAATGTAGCATAACAGCCACCATCAGCCAACCTATGATAATCATATTCTGGTCTTCTCCAATGCCTCTTGTCTGCTAGCTCATGTATCAATGAAATGAATGTCTTGTCTACATGTAATATTGGTTTATGCAGCTCATAATGTTGTTGTGGCATTGCTGATCTTTCAACTGGTGGTTTATATGGTTTATAACGTTGTTGTGATCTTTCAACTGTTGGTTTAGTAATGGTGATGGTGACAGGAGGCTTACTAGTCTCATTATGACCACTCTCACTGAACATTGATGGATACAGTTGTGCTAGTGTTTTTGATGTTGTATATGTTATTTTTTCTACTTCATCATCACTATTATCATTTGGAACCTCTTCTTCAACTGGAACTCCAAGATCATTAGTTACATTTTTATATGATTCAGGTTGTGTAAATTTTTTCCTATCTTCCATAAAAATAACATTTCCAATTAACCTTTGATAGTCAAGATCCATTTTATCAATCAACTTCTTTTCTTCATATTCTATTTCTTCATAAAGGATCTCAAAAGCAATCATTGCAACATGATCCTTGGCATATCTATATTGAGCTTTATCAAATACTGATGTTGGGTTAAATCTTCTTTTCCCAACATCAACAACAATAAATTTAACATTAGGATCTTCATCATGAATAGGTAGATTCTTAATTTCTCTGTATGTAACAACTCCTAGATTGTACTTTTGAACCAGTTCATGTAATAGAGTACGGGGACATGGTGGAAAATTTGGTTTTAACATTTCATCATACCATTTTTTAACATTTGGTATCATTTCTGTCCAATGTAATCCACTAGCCATTTGTTGAACTCCCTTTCCATAATTTTCTAATCTGGGTTTATATTCTGGCTTGAAAGCTTCAACCATGTATCTTTGAGTTCTTTGCAATTGTTCTGGGTATTTGCGTTGAAGATAAATCATAGCTTGTTCTGCAACATCCCTTTTAGCATCACGTTTCTTCATGTGTTCCTGCCTAGTGCTCCATTTTTGATCATCAAATCTAAGAACACAACTAAATTTTAGTTCTTTGTTTTGAGTAGCTGTGTATCTTGGTTCAGTTTTGTATCTTAGATGTTGCTGGTATAAATCGTTAATAACAGTTACAGGATTAACATCAGTTTCATTTGTATTTCCTTGACTACTATTACTATTATTACCATTACAATCACTATTACTATTACTATTACTATTACTGTTACTATTACTATTACTACTGACAGTACCCATGTTTACTATATACTATTATTGTTATTATTATATATTATTTTTTTCTTTTTTGTTTTTTTTTTTTGTGGCATCTACACATAACATTTCAAATAGGATTTGGATTAGATTAAAATTTTATTTTTTGGTGTTACTTCACATGACATTTGGATTAAATTTAAAAATGATCATCAAAAAAAAATTATTTCTATATATATAGAAAAAAAATCAATACTTTGGGTATTATTTTTCTTTACTCACTTTTTTTTTTATAGAATTATTTCTCTACTATAATATTTTTTTCTCTAATATTAAAAAAAATCTATATCTTTACATTTAGGCATGGACCTTCATAACTTGCAGAAAATACAAACATTGTGTAATGCAGTTTCTGTGCTCGTTTTATTAAATAATTAATTGGAAGGTGATGCCTCCTCTTCCTCTTCTCTGATTCTGAGGAAGATATTGAAATAATTGATAGGAAAGACTATCTAAAAGAAATGAGAATTCGTCAAGAGAGTCATGGTATACATTACTTTAGTATCTGTATTGATATGAGAAATTATGAATTTAAAAAAAAATTTTAGAATTACTAGAACTAATTATGAATGATTGTGTGGTAAGATAATTCTAGATATATTTCTTTTGAAAGAAAAATCGCTGTTACAATTTGGTTTCTTTCAACTGGTGAGAAATTAAGATGTCTAGGCCAAAGGTTTGAAATAGCAGAATTGACAATGAGTTGTATTATTAGAGAAGTTGTGGATGCAATAATTAAAAGATTTATGAATGAAACAATAAGGTTGTCTTGTAAATTTTAGGCTAACTATTTAAATTAAATTAAAAAACTATTTTATATATTATTGTTATTATTTTAAAATCAAATAAAATTAACTTTATATAAAATCAAAAATTATTTACTATTGATGTGTATTTATATTTTGTTAATAGGCTTCCTGACAATGATAGAGAAATTTGTCAAGTTAAACAAAGGGTGTTTGTTGATGGTCCTGCTGGAAGTGGAAAAACCTATCTCTATGATTGCCTCCTTGCCTATGTGCAAGCTAACAGTATAATTGCATTGGCGGTAGCTTCTTCCAGTATTGCATCATTACTATTGCATAGTGGATGCACAGCACATTTTCACTTCAAGGTACCAATTCCAATTCTGGTTATTTGGGATGAAGCTCTGATGACAAATATATTTCTGTTTGGGGGAGACTCCTGTCAAGTTCTTCCTGTAGTTCACAAAGGCACAAGAGCCCAGATTGTAAATGCTGTTCTCAACAAGTCATATCTGTGGTATTATGTTTGTGTTTTCACTTTGACAGCCAATATGCAAGTTGCCCAAGCCACCAACTTTGAGGCAAAGGCATTTGCAGAGTACTTGTTCAGAATAGGTAATGGTACTGAACCTACAATAGAAAACAACTTGATTCGATTTCCTGATGAGATGATTGTTCACCCAGAGAATGACAAAGATCCTATTTACTTACTAATAAATACTGTATATCCTAATCTCACTAAAAATGATGCCAACATTACCTTTGTAACAGAAAGAGTAATATTGACTCCTTTAAACACCAATGTTGACAAAATTAATGACAAAATACCCTGTAAAGCAGTATACATGCTATAGCTTTGACTCAGTGCCAGAAGATAACTTAAATCTATACCCAGTTGAATATCTTAATTCCCTAAAACCTCAAGATCTTCCTCCACATGAACTCACTCTAAAAGTTGGTGCTCCTATCATGCTACTTGGAAATTTAGATCCTATTAATGGACTTTGCAATGGGACATGACTTATCTGCTGGAAACTCTGGACAAGAATAATTGAAGCCAAAATAATAACAGGGGATCATCAAGGAAAGCATGTATTCATATCTAGAATTCCTCTCCTATCATCTGAAGATAGTGGATTACCTTTTGTATTACAAAGAAAACAATTTCCTGTGCATCCAGTTTTTGCATTGACCATAAATAAATCCCAGGATCAAACAATACCTCATATTGGTCAATACCTTCCACAACCAGTATTTTCTCATGGTCAGTTGTATGTAGCTATGCCAAAAGCATAAATCTCTAGAAATGGAATAACACAAGCAAGGACAGGGTTTATACACGCAATATCATATATGAAGAAGCTTTAGTACTATAAAGTAGAGAAAGAAACATAATTATCTCATAAACATATTATTGTAACTATGCAATTATTTAAATTGTTATGATTATTAATGAAACAAAGTTTATAAATGTACTACAATTCAAGCCTAGAATGAGTGACAATTCCTAATTTTGTGATTATTGAATCACCTGCTTTATGTAGCTCTTCTCAGTGAATATTATATTCTTCTATTTTGATAATTAAACAGAGCATGAATTAAGTAAATAAGTAAGTTGCAAATCATCCATCCATTTGAAATGTATTGATTATAAAATCACTTGACAACAAAAAATTAAAATAAATGTACTACAAATGTTGTTTAAAACAAATTGTTGTAAATCATGTCTAGGAGCCAAGCATGGACATAAGGTCATGCCCAGCTGCTTGTATTAATTAATAATGTAATAATAAAAAAACAAAAAATCTATTCTATAATATATTTTACAAAAGTAACATTAAAAAGATACATGTCTATTTTATATACTATTAAGTTTTAAAACTTCTTCTATTGATTTTTGTTTAACATTATTTGATAGTTTAAGTTGCAGGATTTCACCTATTTCATTACAAGTTTTCAATATTTCATCTAAATCTTGTTTAGTATGGGCAGCAGAGACACAAAATCTAGCTCTGGATGAAATCATTGGTGTGGCAGGATATGCAACAACAACTATAGCAATATTTCTTTTTAGACATTCTCTTGAGAAAGCAGGCATTTTGGCAGGATTGAATAGCAGCAATGGGATGATTGGTGAGTCAATATCACCAGAAATGATGAAACCCAATCTTCTCAAATTCACGCTCAAATATCTAGCATTAAAGGCCAACCTTTCCAATCTCACCTTGCCTTCATTAGTGCCATCTTCACCCATGATGATTGACAATGAAGTATAGACTTGTTGTAGTATCACTGGAGTTATTGATTCAGCATAAACTGATGCATGATTTTTTAATCGGAGACTATCAATAACCTCTTTTGATGATGCAATATATCCACCTCCAGCACCAAATGATTTTGTAAATGTTCCCATTAAAATGTCCACCTCATCAGGATTTATCCCATAATAATCACACACACCTCTGCCCCTTGGACCCAATGCTCCTATACTATGTGCCTCATCAACATACAAATAAAACTATATATCATAATGATAATAATAATAATATTATTATTATTAGATGATTTTTGATTTTCTTAAATAATAAATAATAATAATTGTAAATTATCCTTACTTTATATTTTCTTTTTAATTTAATGATTTTAGGTAGATTGCATACACTACCTTCCATGGAATAAAGACCTTCAACAACCAATAAAATTTTTTTCCAAGGTCGATGAGTCCTTGGTTGACCTTGACTAATACATTCTTTCAATAAATTTTCCAAATCCTCCATGTTATTATGTTTGAAAACTCTGACAAAGGCACCAGATAAACGACTACCAAACACAATTGAATTATGATTCAACTCGTCAGATATGATTAAACAACCTTTTGATACTAAAGCAGGCAAGGTGGTGCTATTGGTGGCATAACCCATTGATATGACCATAGCAGCAGGTTTACCAACAAATCTGGCAACCAATGATTCTATTCGTAGATGAAGATCTGATGTACCAACTTCAATCCTGGGACTACAAGATGAGATACCATATTTTTTTATTGTTTTCTCAACAGCATCAGCACATGGGCCTTCATTCTGGACAAATCCTAAATAATTATAACTACTTAGATTTAAACAATCTCTGGTTTTACCAGTCAATTGAAAAGTTTTACAGTAATCTTTTGTTTCTCGTTCGAGCAATGTAATCTTTCTACCAGGTACACCAGTAACAGGGCGATTGAAGCAATCATTAATTCGTAATTTTAATCTCCGTACATAAAAATTATCAAAATCTGAATTCAAAGGTGCATATCCCTATAAATACAATTTAATTGGGGTAAAGGAAATTTAAAATATATATATTATATTGTAATAATAATTTTAATATACACACGCAACATACATTTCGTTCTTCCAAATGACAATAATCTTTCTTTTTAAATCTTTTTCCAAAGAAATCACGAATATGTCCAAAACAGATCAGTATTAAATATGATAAATAAGTAGTAAATAAGTAATAGTATGATGGTTCTTCTTCTTTCCAACTTGGGTCATTGTCGGATCTTTGTGATATATATCTTTGTTGCTTATTAATATTATTATCATTTAGAACATTTGTTGTTCGTTTTGTTGTATTCGTTGTCATTATTGTATTCGAATTTTTTTTTATAATTATAAATTTAATACTTTTTTTATTAAAAATTGAAATAAAAATAATAATTATTTTTTATTATATCAAAGTTTCTTTTTCTTTGATTCATTGTAAAAAAAAAATTACAAAAAAATTTACATTGAATAATTTTTTAAAAAAAATCTTTTTATGGCACGTAAATTAATCTCCTATTACTATCTCACGTGCCTCATAGTAAACGGGCGGCTAAATATTATATTAATATTGAATAATTTAAATTCGTATAACCAATTTTAATTAATCATAGATTATAAAAAAAATAAGAATGGCTCGTAGTAAAAGCGTTGCTGGTTATTATGGTTCTTGTTAAATTATTATCAGTTGGGTAAATAAATAAATTCGTAAAATATTATTATTTATTAAAATTATTATTTAATATTAATATATTAAAATAAATAAATAAATAAATAAATATATATATATATATATATACGAAATAGGAAGGTAGTCTCTTGATTCGTTTTTCATATGATTCTTTTGCATCTTCATTCATTACTACAATCGGTCTTGGTTTTGTAGTTAAACAATTTAATTGGATGGAAAACGAATCAAGCTTCAAATTTGGTATACTTCTGGCCAAGAGCTTTTCATACAGTCACCATCTAATGATTTTGGAATTGGAATTATTTATTGAATATTTAAATTAATTAATTAACATTATTAGTTTATTACTTATTTGTTTATTTAGCTTATTATCTTGGAGCTATTGGAGTTAATGATATACGACGAAACTTTTGACTTTAGTCGTTGAGTATTGACTAAAGGTAGTTTTTCATCAAGGCCATTTTGGCGATTTGAGTAAAGTAAAAGCCCTTGACGTAATTAAAACCACTTGACGTACTAAAAACTCTTGATACGTGATACAAGCAGCAATAATGATAATGATAAAATAGAATTATCAAAATTTCCAAATTATGTAAAAATGTGTATCCTGGGAATTATTATATCATTGTATGTATATTGCAATGATGCAGAAGAATAAATATCATGGAAAGTTATAATTTGAATTAGAAATTTTAATTAATTAAATTACTCGACTTTTTTTCCGTAAATTTTCTTTCAAAATAAAAAGGCCACTAAATTCTTTTATAATTACATTTCATAAAATGTAAAAAATCAAATTGTCTTTACATACATATGAGTTGTGTTAAATTGATTAACTACAAAATTACATGCAATATGTAGTAATACGCAATACTATTAATAATATGCCTGAGCTGTCCTTAGTATCTGAGTTTGAGAACGACCTTATAAGACAGGTTTTGGTACATATTTGTGTAAGTTTTAATTTTATTTTCTATTTTTTATCGCTTTTAAATTTTCAAAGAATTTGTTCTATTGTTGAATCATGATAAATCGATCACTATAGTTTGGTGATGGTGAAATTGTTCTTTAAATAATTAAATAATGCGATTTTCGTTTTCGATTTAAATGCAATCAATGTTGTACGAAAAAAAATTGTTTGTTACACGTCCGCAAAGAAAAAGGAAATAATATTATTATTCTCACATTCATTAGTCAAAGTTTTATATTTTATATTTTTATATAATGTCACATAACAATTTGTTATTACCAGGAAGGGCGGAGTTTGTATGGAAAATCAAAAATGAAATGCATAATAATGCTAATGTTAATTCTGGTGAAGAAAATAGAAAAGACTATTATTTTTCATTAGTTGAAAAAAACAAGGAGCTTTCTGAAAACGAAAAAGAATTTTGTAAGCAAGAGTTGATTTATTGGCATGAATTAAATAATGCAACATATAAAGTAGGCAAACCAAAAGAATGTAACAAGTGTAAATTGACAAAATACTCTGATAGATTCTGTGAAGGTTGTATCAGTTTAC
>CAJVPN010001200.1:0-16541 GCA_910592215.1 Entrophospora candida
TATTTATGTATTTAAAATATGTATAAAAATAAATTCTTAATAAATAAAACTAACAATCTTTTGCAAAAAAAAAAAAAAAAAAAAAAAAAAAAATAAGTATGTTTTAAGTGCATAGGGAATGAAACTTTTAAATAAATAAATAAATAGATTAAAAAAACAAATGAAATAAATAAATGCAGCTTCAAATGTTTGAATACACTTCTCATCTAACTTCTGAATTACCCTATAGTATTAAGCTTAACTTAAGTTACTTCTTTTTGTGCTTTAGACAAATATATTTGATGCTTGGGATGAAAACAAATGTTAGTATTTTTGTTTTTTGCATTAACAATTAGCTTGTTGTAATGCTTTCTACATAGAGCTTTTCCTACTAATTGAATGATAATTATTAATTTCTGGTCTTGTCTGGTTAACTCTATAAGATATAACAGAAACAGAAGCATCATTCTTTTCACAACCACAAATAATTTAACTTTTTTTCCACAAGTAGAAATTTTGTTTTGAAATTGTTCATCCATTTTTAAAGGGTATATGCAGGTTGAGTACAGTACACTTTGTGCAGTGCAGTGAATATAGTACAAGCATAAAAAAAATCAGATTGAGTTCAGTAAGTACAATTATACAATGTGGATCATCCATACTCAAAAGTTGAAAATTTTGAAATATCATGTTGGATTTTAAAAAAACCACCACTATTCAATTCAGCTTTAAAAAGGGAATCAATACATGCAAAAAAATTTGTCTCGATTTTTTTTTCATAGATTTTTTAAATTAGAGAGCTATGCTCAGAACTGCAACAATAATTTTTGTGTTACAATATGTTTGAATCAAAAAAATTACTGCACATGAACCAAAAGCAATTGAACAATATTTGCACTGTGGTCCAAGACTTTCTACAAGAACTTTGGCAAGAAAATTATCAAATAATGCCACCGAAGTGTCCTATGCTCACTGTTGCTTACAAAGAAGCTTGTGTTAGTCAGGCAACTAGATGCCCTAATGACAACTGGAAGACTACTCTATTTTCTGATGAGACTGCCTTTCAATTATTCAGGAATACAATAACCCAATGGTACTAAAGATTGAACTAAAATTTTTGCATGGGGAGGATTTTGTATATAAGGAAAAACTTCTCTCCTTTTTTGCTTCAGAGGAATTATGAATGCAAACTTTTATATTGATATACTACAAAGACACAAGAAAGGGATCAACAGATTGCTGGAAACAACTGGTGTTTTCAGCAAGACAATGACCCAAAGCATACAAATAGGGTTTGTCAAACATTTCTGAGTGAAAATTTCCCAAAATTATGGATTGAAACCTTTGGGCAATTGTTAAAAGAAATGTAGAAATGTGTATGCCTAAAGATCTCCTAGAGCTAGAGCAGTATATAATGGAGGAATGGGGTAGAATTCCAAATAATATTATAATCAATTTTATTAATTCAATGAGAAGAAGATGTGAGAAAATAATGGTGAAAGAATAAATTGTTTAATTTTCATATCAATAAATAAAACTCTAGATTAAGCTTTATTTTGATGTTTTTTGTTGATTTTTATGCAATAGTTTTTGAGTAATGAATAATAAATAAAAAATTCCAAAGTATAAATAGGTAAATAAATGTGGATCAAAAAAAAAAAATTTTTTTCAATGCAGAATTAGAGTATCTTGGCAACAAATCAGCATTAAATTCTAATTCTGGTAACAATATTATTATCAGAATACTAAAAAAAAAGGTAATACGGAAATACTGCTGCTACATAATAATAGCTGTCAAAAGGGAAAATTTAGTATTTTTCCATTGTGCCAGAAACCCAGCCTACAATACTACTAATAATTATACAAATATAATTATTTAGTCTTTTAATATCATTGAATGCATGATGATAGAATCAGTATTTTTACTCTTCTAGGAGAGAATTTAAACCTCTATTAATAGTACATATAAAAAATCAGATTTAAAATCTCCGTTATCTCTTTTTTTACAGTTACCACAAACTAAGTCAATAATATAGAAATAGCACTTTTATCATAAAGATTAAATAAGTTGATAGGTGGTTGTCTGAAACATATTTTTTAAAATGTTTAACCATGTCTTTGTATTTTTTTGGGTTTAGATTAATTCTTGTATTTATTTAAAGTTTCAATTGAAGGTTTGTGTATATTTATTCCTAACATAAAAATTCATAGAGTACAAATCCTATGTTAAAACAAATATACCCTTTGAATTAATCAAAAAAATTGCCAACCTCTAAATTATTAAATTTCTTTGCCCCGCTTCCAAGTTTTTTAGTCATCGAGTCTTTTACTTGGGAGTTGAGAGGCACTAGTAAACTCAGGATCCTATAATAAATATAGACTACAAAACCCCTCAACCATTTAAAATATTAAATTATCATAATAAAGATCTTTTTATTTTGCAAATTAGAATTTAAAGAGTACATAAATAAATCGTTTAAACTAGGATAGTAATTTTAACTATAAACCATTTAGTATTAGTGATTAGTATTTTATTAGATTATCCGTCCCCGATGGATGTATTTTTTGTGTGGTGACCGTAAACGGATGAACGGATATATATATCCGCGGATCATTAAGTGGTAGGTGTACAATCAGGAACGCGACCATTATAATTATTATTTATTTTAAATTATTTAAATTAGATAGATTAGATAGAATATCAAACATTCATTCTATATATTTATAAATTATTAAATGGTATGTTTGTTTGTTGCATTAATTATTTTTTTCAAAAAAAAAAAAAAAGATCTACGGTTAAACAATCTTGTGAAAGAATTGCTACGAGACCGTTCGTTATTATTTATTATTTATTTATTTTAGAAAAATTATTTAATGGTTGTTTTTTCTCTCTGTTAATGTTAAACAACTTTGTGGCGTACAATCAGGAAGAGTTGTATTAATTATTTTCCTTTCCTTTTTCAAAAAAAAACCCCCAAATCTTCTTACAAATAGTTATTATTTATTAGTTATTATTTATTAGTTAAAAATTTTTAGATAATAAATAATATGTATGCAATTACTTTTTCTTTTTATGGATCTATTGAACGATCTGTTGATGTTTGTTCCAATATATTAGATAATAATATACTACTATTATAAAGGTATGTGTATGCAATGATAATTTTTTTTTCTTTTTACATATCTATGATCTTCGATTAGCCAATGAAATTTATTTGTGTGTGAATTTCATCATTGGAACCACTCCCACGTTCTAATTTTTTAATTTTGTTGGGAAAGGTTTATTGGAACCATAAATGGTAGATACCCGTTCTTTGTTAGAAAACCTCATTTATAAAACTGGGATTATTTTGGCAAACATTTTCCTTCTTAAGAATATATATAGAGTCGCGTCATTTATTGTAATTGAGGGTTAGCAAGAAAATTATCACTTGGTCTGTGTCGCTCATATGATTATTATTATTATTATTATTATTATTATGGTTGACTCGGTCTAAAGACCCTTATTGCTGCGTTATATGGTCAAATTTCAAAAAATAGTAATAGCAATTTTTTAATTCGTAATAAATTTTTTTTCCAAAAAATAAGACTACACGTGATTTTACTGCCAAATTTAGATATGATGGTCAAAATCTAGTCTAAAATTAGTAATAATTTTTCTAAGTTTAGAAATTCCTCGTGAGCATAGTAAAAGTACATGTTTTAAAAAAGAAAAGAACTCTACAACAAATAATTTTTTGAGAATATCTCGTTATTACATTAAAATTAAAGACCTATACTATCAGCTAGTGACGCTATTTTTTTTAAAAGGTAGGACAGAAAGTGACTTTTATATTTTTAAAATTTGCCCAAAATTTAGAGGTTTTAGACCGAGCCAACTATGGAGAGATCTCTATGAGTTCTACCAGGGGATGTATCATAGTAAATTATACATTGTACAATATTACTATATCACTAAATTATAAATATATACACTACACAATCGCACTTTTAAACGCACAATAAAGACACAAATAATTATATCATTTTGTAACTTGGGATTTTATTATCATGTTTAGGAAAATAACAATTACAAAAAATAAAATTCTAACAAAAAAAAAAATAACCACGTCGTCCGAGATTTTGACACTTGATAATAAATTTCTTGAATAAGCATCTACACTCACCTACCATAAATATCCGACCACACAAGGTGTGTAACGTCAAATGAAAAGAGTCCTTACTAAAAAAGTAACGTTTTCTTAAATAAAACCTTTTTTACTTTACCAAGTAGATATCAAAATCTCTAAATTACAAAAACTTCGAAAGGTTTGGTATTAATGGAAACATTTAGCAAATGGTCCAAAAAAGCAAATTTTCAATCGGAATCTTTCTTCATTGTAATGTATATTATTTCATTAATAAAATATGCTCAACGTAACAGATTACATATATCTACAATATGGTGTTGGCATAAATTAGTTCGTGAAAAGGGTTTTAAAAAAGTATCCGACAATCCCGTAATTTTATTATATAAAACGCTTAATAAAGTTGACAAAACGCAAATTTTAAGGCTTTACGTTTTGCTGTTTATACTTGATCAAATTTTAACCATATACAATTCAAGTTATTTTAAGCGGACTTACTTAATGACGTAATCCATGATTCAACGGAGTTTTGAAGGTTTTTACTAAGCTTAAAGTTTTCATAAAAATCACGGAATTTTTTATCCAATTTAAAATTTTCATTCTAAATTCATTATTAATGCGAGACTTTAAGCCTATCATGTTTACTTAATGCACCAGTCCCGGTTTGATTAATAAAATTTTGAACTGCATAAGGCGTAACATTAAAATGATAATCAGGTGGTCGGATATTTATGGTATATTGTTTTGTACCTATTATCATCATTTTTAATAAAACTCAAAGCGTCGGCCTTAAATGAAAATCAACATGATGAATAATCGGTTTATATATATATATATTGTATCGAACCACACGACTAAATTTCATTGAAAAGCAGTGACTCATGTTCAAAAATAAATTGATATTTATTATCACAAATAATTAAATGAATGAATGATCTCTCATTAAAATTTCGTTGTGTAACTAGTACAAATTTAGAAACTATAAGAATCCCAAAATTGTTGGATAATAATAATAATGTTACACACACGGATTACGCGGATTTGAAGATTGATGCCAAGGAAATTATCAAAAACAACAAAATAATTTTCGGGTATTACAATTGTCAAATTTTGGTAACCCATTTTCGTCAATTTGGTCGAAATTTATTTATTAGCATTAGTTTAATAAAAATGGGAACCCAAGTTGCAAAATGGACTCGACCTTTGCTCATGTAGTATGTATTAACATGATCTATTTATTAGATAAATTCACAAGAATAATATTTGCTTTTAAAAATTATAAATTTTATTAATCATATTAATTATCCGGATTTAAAAATTGTTTTCTGCATAATAATAGATGATGGTTGTTAACATGTAGAGAAAGTTTGATTCAGCCTCTTGACTTAAAACGCAAATCATTCGACAAATTTTTTCAAAAAGAGATTCAAAGGCTTTTATGAATTAAACTATTTGTTCTTTTTTATATTGACGATCTTGATGAAATGTCACAGTAACAGACTTATGCAGTTGAATCATTTGTTAACAGCAGTACTCTAGTTTCATCTTCGACATTATTAAACATCATCACCAAAAAATTTAAATGAGCAAATTATTAACTAATAGAAAATTTGTTTAAGATTATCACTTCCGTCTATTCCTTGGTTCCAGTTGTAGTGGTAGATAAAAATCCTTAAAAGTCACATCATCAACGATCTCTCCGTTCCGTTAGATGAAATCTGATTATTATCGTTCTTTGATAATATTTTAAAACAACAAGTAAAAAAATCAATCTCTATAATGAATGTCAATATTAAAAAAAGTGTTTAAAACTTACTTCTAGTCAATAGATCTAAGGATTCATCACTTTTTAATGTACTTGTGAACACATTCTGTTGACTTTCATTAAAATAAAGCGAGGCCTACTACACATTGAAAAAAAGGTGATTGATTATTTACAATGTTTATTGTATGATCAATAATTTTCCAAAAAAAAGTAAATAATGTTTTACTATTTTATTTTTTTCTTTGAATTTCTTCCATTTTGATTTTTTAGTTTTTTCTGCTGGTGACAAAAAAGTTTTGCATATCACTGCATATCAACTTTCAATAAATGAAAATGCTGCCTCGACATTTCTCAGGAAACGAAGATAACAATGAGTCATCAACAAACGCTTGATTCTTGGAAATAAATTATATTAGAACCCAATTATTTAAATATTATGCACTTTTACTCATTAAAAAGAAAGGTCAATTTACACCTACATGATGCGATGCGAGAATTGGGATTTTGTTGAATTTGCATTCGAGAGAAGCCTCACTTCTATTCACGGAACATTTGCATTCAAAAGGCCACAAGAGAAGAACCTGTATAGGAGAGAAAAGGATAATCCGACACACCTACGCCTATAATAGTATAAATAAATTATTTCTCTTTCTCTTTCTTCCGAGTGGGCTAGTAATAATAATAATAATAATAATAATAATAATATATTAATAAATTCTCTTCTTTTCAAAACTGATTCTTCAGAGTTTCGTTTTTGCATGGTCTTAGTATTGGGATATGCAAATTCAACAGCAAAGGAATATGTGTGCCAAATAACAGCATCATATCATCAGTGCTTAATAAAAAAACTTACAGCAAAAATGACATAAATCTGTGATAGATAAGGAAAGGGTTTATTGGAGAGTCTAATAGACCATGATTTATTTAAATAAGAAAGACATTAAACCTAAAATTTCTTTTACCCATTTAAATTCATAACAATAAAATGAATCCTGAAAATGGTAATATAAAATTTAGGATTGATGTTGGTATAGGAGAGGTAGATGTTGTATAGTTAAAGATACGATTATTTCCATGTTATCCAAGTTCATAGAATCGTCGCTTATCAGGTTAATTAAAGACAGCCAATTAATTGATGGGTTCAATGTATAATGAATGAATGAGCTTGGACCCTGAAGAATGCTAGAGAGACTGAGATAAAGCTAGAAAATCTAAAGCAATCAAAAATAAAACAACATACCCTTGATTAGCATTTGTTAACGACTTGACTAACTGCCTGCTAACCATTTATTTACCTTCTTATTAGGAAGAAAGGTCAACGAATATAAATTTTTATTAAATCCTTGTCTGTTAAATTTTGAAGTGATTATCGAAAAGGAACAAAATTGATTGCGTTGTATAAACCTTTTGATCACTTTTCCAAATTTTTTAAAACGTTCAAAGGTTGTATTGATAAATAAAAAAATATCATTTGATTAACATCAATCCTTTTCCAAAAACGTGAAGAAATATTTTGTCGTTATTATTAAATAAATATTAATCAACCAATATTTATTATTATTATTATTATTATTATTATTATTATTATTATTATTATTATTATTATTATATTATTTCTAATATTAAAAACGATCATGCCCTTTTGAAAATGCGAAGAAAAAAACGTAACGATTCGGAATCGATTTTTAAGAATCGACGAATCTTTCTTCGAAAAAGGGTCTCTCCTGCTGCTTCGAAAAATTGATTCGTTATTTTTATTTTTAACGTTGAAAATAACCATGTCCTTTTTGAAATGACGAAGGAAATACTTATTAGTATAAAAAATAGCGGCAAATTGATGATAAATCCATATATCGTAAATAATCAATAATAAACAATAAATAACAAATAACAAATAATAATTAAAAATAACAAATAAAAAATATGCGTCCTGCTTTTATTTCCAATTATTTATTAAACACTTAACTTCCACTGAGGGAACAATCAGCGAGACTGCACTTTATAGAAACAACAATGTTTTTAGAGAAGTTAACTTCAAAGGATATAATGTCAAGACGAACAACGTGTCAAGTTTTTTCCAAGCACTCGATGGTTGTTATGATTAGGAGATACGTCAATAGGTAGAAAATGTCTAAAATATAAATTTATTTAGATATTGAGGTCGGCTTCATCGCTTTTGCCATTGCTCTTCGGCTCCATGATTGCCGAACTTTGTGTAACTTTTAGTGATATTTAAAGCAAATCATTACTATTTATATATATTAATATACTATTTTGACTCTAGACAACCCAAAAATAGTTTAGACACCTATCCTATGGAAAGAATGTATGTGTAGTAGTAGTTTCAATTCAATTCTTTCGTTACTGTTTTTACCAATCAAAAATAGTCAAAAATAGTCATTTGTTTATATTAATTGTGTGCAACTTTACATAAAGAATAAAGATAATTCATGGCTTGATATATCATAATAATAACAATAATAAACAGAAATGTAATTAATACTTTTTATCCGGAAATAGCAAACACACAAAATATAAATAAATGATATAAATAAGCAAAGTTTTTCTTATTCCATAAATTTCAAAATTTAATTTCCCTCCGTTCGTCCTTTTTTTCCCCTATCCTATTCTTGCACTCTCCTTTATCATTAACATCGTTTTCATCACTTAATTTTTATTATTGCTATTATTATTATTATTATTATTATTATTATAATAATATTAATATTAAATAGAAATAGTATTAATTTATCATTCTCTTTAACTATAAAATATATACTCGCAATAAAATTCATCATATTTTCATATCATCATTGTCGTCGTCATCATATCCTCCATATTTGATTTTTTTTCTTTATTTATTATTTTAATAACAAAACGAAAAAGAAAAGTGTAAATTAGAATTAGAAAAAAAAAAAAAAAAAATGAAACACCTTTTTAAATCACCATTGTTATGTGGTGTTTTATGCGCATTGAGTATTATCAATACACATGCTGCACCAGCTGCCCCAGCTGCACCTAGTAAGTATTTTTTTTTTAATTTTGGCAAAGAAATCCAACATACGAAACAGAAATTAATTAAATAATAATAAATAATTATAGAAGCAACTGTTGGCGAATGGAACATAGTTGGAAAGTAAGCGTTATTATTTATAATTATATATACCCTTCTCCTATCTTCTATCCTTAGACCCATTCTCTAAAACAACCATTATTTTTTTTTATTTCTGATTAGAACCGGAGTATCCGCGATGCATTTAGTTCTTGTCCGACCCACAAAGGCCTTAATAATCGACAAAGGTAATTTAAATAATGATTGTTTAAAAAAACATCAAACTATTTAACGTGTCACTCGCTCATCATTCATTTTGTGTGAACGCGCACAATAAATTCGTTTTTCTCTTAGCGGAAAAAAATCCCGATGTCGCCAATGCAGACGGAACATTCGCATTATCGACAGAATATGATCTTCTGACAAACACGTATCGTCCTCTCAAATTAATCACAAATACCTTTTGTTCTGCTGGTTCCTTTTTTGAAAATGGCACTTTGGCTGAAGCTGGTGGTGCAGAAGTTGCCGTAAGTATTCTTCTTGTTTTTATCATTATTTTAAAAATAAAATAAAATAATTCGTCATATTGTATTAATTAAAAATATCATTGAAATATTTCATTAGTTTGGACATAAGGAAGGTTTTCAATCGCTTCGGTTATTTGATGCTTGTGATGATAAAACTTGTGATTGGGTAGAATATCCTGGTTATTTAAATAGTAATAGATGGTATACTACTATGACATCGTAAGTTTAAAACATACATACATACATACATACATACACACACACACACACACACACACATATGACATATAAATATATCATGGTCACATAACTAATTAATAAATTAACCGATTGAATTCATTCTTAGACTTCCCGATGGTAGAGTTTTTATTTTGGGCGGATCAACGAAAGCTACTGGAGTCAACAAACAAGATATTCAAAATCCTACATTTGAATTCCTTCCAAATAGTGGCGTAGAAGCTCCTAAAGCACCAATGCAATTCTTGATAGATACCTTCCCATATAATTTATATGTAACAGTTATAGTGGTTCCAGGTCCACCTGAACAAAATTGGTTATTCCTTGCTGCTAATAAAAAAGCACAGATCTGGGACTTTGGAACTCAAAAAACAGTAAAACAATTACCTGATATACCAGGTGGTCCACGTACCTACCCACTCACCGCCGCCACTACTCTCCTTCCTCTTAGCTACGAGAACAATTATGCCCCCGAAGTATTGATTTGCGGTGGTGGTACCGACATTGTGCCAGCCGCACCAACCGAAAATACGTGTGTCAGACTTAATTTGGTTGAAGCAAATGGTGTATGGGACCAAGAAGAATTCGGTGGAATGCCTAAAGGTCGTGTAATGGGTGATCCGGTCCATTTACCTGATGGTAAAGTTCTTATTGTTAACGGTGCTGCAGTTGGTTTTGCTGGTTATGATAGAGGACCACCTGAAAATAGAATTAATGTGGCAAGCGAACCCACATTTACTCCTCTTGTCTACGATCCTAAAGCTGCCAAAGGAGCCAGATGGGCTAAATGGGCTGACAGCACTGTCATTCGTGGCTACCATTCTGTTGCCACTCTAATTCCTGATGGTACCGTGTTTGTTGCTGGTAGTAATCCAAATGGTGCCTACTGTGATAACTGTAAACATCCTACTGAGTAAGTTTTCTATTTTATTGGAAAAAAAAAATGATGATGATGATAATAATTTAATAATTAATAATTAATAAAAATTAATAGATATCGTGTAGAAATCTTTACACCACCTTATCTTTTGAATGGAACACCAAGACCTACCATACTATCAGTAGCCGGACTAAAAGAACTTAATGGCATAAATCCTATTCCAGTTACATTCGGACAACTCGTCACAGTTACAATTCAAATCAGCGCAACAGCAGTGCCCGATGATATTATAGTATCACTTGTTCATATGGGCTTCATAACACATTCACAACATATGTCATCAAGATATATTAGATTAAAGGTAGAAAATTTAATACCTACAGATATAGGCTATGCTATTGATGTAACCATGCCACCAAATGGTAATATGTTCCCTCCTGGTAGACATCATTATCTTTTCGTAACATACAAGGGTACACCAGCTGCTAGTGCTGTTGAAGTCAAACTTCAAAAGGCTGCTACTTAGCCACAAGTTTAAACCAAGCCGAAATTAATTTATTAAATAAAATTTTTTTAATGTAATAAATAATAATGTAATAATAGAAAAAAATTTATTTGGGTTATAAAATAAATAATAATAATTAATATAAAAAAAATACTTTTATAGCAACCATTATTATTTATTGTATTAGTGGCGCAATATTTCTAAGCCATACATGTTATATTAAGCCTCAAAATATTTGAGGTGGCTCGTTTTCTACTATTATAATCTTAAATTAATTTTTATTATTAAAAAAGGTAACATCCTCCAGACAATTATTATTGATTTCATCTTATTTAGGGTATTAAATTTAATCATAATAAATTGATCTTGCCTCTTGGAATAATAAATTAACATCGTCTAATATGTAAGCAAATACGTCATTAGGAAAAAGTCAATTTGTGATGACCAAATTTGGTAATAATTAATATATGTATAGATCATTCTAGAAAATTTATGGTTTTGATTCAGATCAAGATCATATTATACACACACCACATTATAAAACATGTATTGACTAACACTGTATATGATTGAGAAGAAGAAAAGGTTTTTTTTTGTTTTTATTTAAATAAAGAAATTTAAATATATTTGGTTTTTTTTTTGATTTTTTAAAGATTTTAAAATTTTTTTGAATTTTTTTGAATTTTTTTTTGAGAGAAAAAATGTAAAGAGAAGAGGGTGAATTTGAAGTGAAAGATGAGTGAGATGGTATGGAAAGAGAAGAGAGTAAAAAGGGAGGTTATAACGTTGTATGTATATGTATATATATATATATATATATATATCTATGTATGTATACACACATATACATATATATATATATATCAATACATATATACATATATATATAATATTGATATAAATAAAGGGATTTTTTTTAAAAAAAAAAAGTGAAAAATAAAAAATAAAATAAAAATAAAAGAAAAATATCGAATGAAAGATAGATAGCGAGGAAAATGATGTATGATAGTGAGAGTGAGAGAAAGAGTTAGAAAGATAAGGAAGTGAAGAATGAATGAATAAATGAATGGATGGATGGATGGATGGATGGATGGATGGATGGCTCTAATTTACAAATCTCTATTTTTGTAATATATATATATATTTGTAAACTAGATTAATAATTATTATATTACTATTATTACTATAATAGTAATATGAGTATACATTATACATTATATGAATTTGCTAATTAATACTATTAATAATACTATAAACATATTATAATAATTATCATCCAATTATTCTCGATCATTATCATTCCCAAGAACTTTCTACAATCTCTTTAACACGTCTAATGTATTCTTTACGATGTTCTCTGTATAGGTTGGCGGCTTCGGCATTTGCAGGTGAGTTAGGATTAGGATCGTGTAAAAGACTTTGAATGCTTGTTAGAATAGCAGCAACATCATAAGTTGGTGACCATCTATTCTGAAGAATATCAAGACACAATTCTCCATTTGCGTAAACATTTGGATGAAACATTTTAGAAATGAACTTGACTGATGGTGGTTTGTTTGGATAATTCTCATCAAATTGAAGAACCAGTTTAAATGTTCCATCTTCAAATGGTGTCTCGGCTATCATCATCAATAATAATAATTATTAATATGAAAGTGGTGGTAATAATTGTATTAATAATTTATCATGTAAATTAAACATAATAATATATAATAAGAGAAAAAAACTATTTATTTACTGTTGTGATGTACTTACCAGGCCCAAAAATAACAGCATTCCATAACAATATATTATCAGGACAAGGTGCTCCTGAAATACCACCAGGTGGATCATTCTGAAGACGCTTAAAGTCTCTCATAAGTCTTCTACGTGCTTCTGTTGACATTCTTTACTAATCTTTTACTTTACTTGTTAATTTGAAAATTAGTATAATAACCACCACTGGCGATTTGTTTATTTAGTTATTTAGTTATTTATTATTACTATATGTTTGTGTATTTAGTTATTTATTATGCTTTTGTATGTATGTATGTATTTTTGGACCTTTGATCAACTTATTTATTTAATTATAAAAAAAAGGAAAAGAAAAGAAAAAAAATTTTTTTTCTTTCCTATTTATTTATTTTTAATATTATTACTGCTACTACTAACTGCTACTCTATATTTATATTATTATTAAAAAATAATAAATTTTTTCATTTATATATATAACAGAAAAAAAAAATTTATATATATATAATATATTTTAAAATATAAATAAAGAATTTTATTTATAAAAAATAATTTTATTTCCACCAATCGCTTGTCTCTTGACACGTCATCGTCAAAATAAGATGGGGGGCATTGTGGTGTTCGATGGCTGTTGATCATCAAACATATGTTACATCAATATAACAAATTATTATGTGCGGATTTTTTATATCATACATTGTAAATGTTGACAACAAAATTCAACTAACTATATATTTTTTTGAAATCATAAATCATAAATTTTTATGGTAAAATTTATAATAAATTGAATAACTTTAAACCATTATAACTTTTTTTTTCATAATAAAATTAAACAAAACTTTTATAGCTTTATTGTTTAAGTCTTCTATAATAAAGTTACAGAGCTTTTTTCCTATCTCATTTGGTTATAAAGTTTTTTTCTATTAGCAATCTTTTTTCAATTTCTTTAGAATATATAAAAAAATTTTTTTTATTTAGCAAGAAAAAAAACTCTGTAATCTAAAAGCTTAATCTATTTACTATAATTTCCTTTAGTTTCATGTCTGTATCTCTTTATTTGAAGGTTCTAATACAATTTAATTTATATGGTTTTTATATATATTCTTATTTTTTTAAAAAAAGTTTGTTATTGATTGGCATTATGTTAATCACCTAATTTTTGATTTAATTAGGGCATCTCACACCCAATGGGGCATGCTGCAACAAAACCAGACAAAGTGAACATTGGTATTGCCAAGAATTTCAGGAATCAAATTTTAGTGTAGTTGGTGGAAAGGGACATTGCTTATCAATAAAAAACATTGTTTTGAGTTGTTTGAACAAATTCTACATTCAAAGATATGTTTTATAAATCTTTGTTTTTCTCTAATTGGCATTGAAACAAGCTAAATAATCCCACCTTATGTTGGATCATTATAAAACCATCATCAGATCACTTATTATTCAGGTAAAAAAATCAAATAACAAATCCTTTAATAATTGTTAAACACAAAAATCAATAAATCAATAAATAAATATTTACAATATTTTCATTCATAATTGCCACCCCAGCCCCACAAATTTAATCATCACATCATTGATAAATGTCACATAGGTTGTGTTGCTCTTTTGGTATAAAGACTAGTGCCGTAAATTATGATGATGGTAGTAATTGTATTTACAGCATATAAAAAGTGGTTGCAATTACCTTTGTGACCACTTTTGCAACCATGCTTTTTCCTTTTTTGGATTACAGCACTAGTCTTTAGTTCTGTATGTTTCATAAAAAGAACCTTTCTGTATATAATATTTTCCTTTAAAAAATGCTTACTTTCAATAATGAACTTTTATGCAGTTGTTTATTGGATTCTTGCTTGGATTCTTACTTCATTATAAAACTTACTGATACATGTAAAGATCCCAAGAAAGGTACTAGATGAAGTATTTGATTAGGAATATCTATATTATTGCCATATAATCTTTTCAAAGTAATAGCTTTACAAATATAATATTGACCAGGAAAATCAGCCAGAACTGCAATGACATTCTTATTTAAATATTCCTAAAGTTCTGGTAATTCAACAAATGGTGTTACAACTTCAAGATAATTAGATAAAGATTTCAAATCTTGAGGAACAAAATCAACAAGTTTTATGGTATCCATTTTCTTATTTTCATGTAGATTACTCTGTAAATAAAGCTCTGCACGAATCAATGAAATTCAAATCAAATCAAATCAAATCAAATCAAATCAAATCACCTAATTTTTGATTAGAATCAGTTCAACTCAAATTGAGTCAAATTTGAATTGTACCCTGATTTGATTTGATTTGATTTGAACTATTCAAATATTAAATATATAATTTGATTTGAATTGAACTGATTCAACTCCTAAACTTTGATGAAACTAATTTTAATGGCTGAAATTGAGAGTTTTTTAAAATAAAGTAGTTTGATTTAGATACTTATTATATGTATTGGATGAAATGCAGTTTTGGCTACCCTTGTTAAATAATATCTTTATCAATTAAAAAATTTAAAAAATACACACAATCTTGGTTTAGCAGATAATTTGGGTAGATGATCAGCACATTCTTCTGGCACCAATATCATTACCATAACATTTCCTAGATGTGAATTGTAAAGGCTTTAGAATCTAATATTGATAAATTCTATAATAATATTATTCCAATATGTCCAACAATATATATTGAAGATAACAGAATGACATGGATTAAAAATATTATAAATGAACCAATATCATTGCAATTATTCAATATTTACATTCAAATAATTACATTAATCGATTAGAATTTTGGGCTGATAGATCCTTAAAAAATCCTAGTTCCCCTAATATCAAATTAGGTTATGGTTGGACCCAAGTTGATAAAAAATAAAGAAATTATTAACTCATTCTCAGGTGCACTGTCACAATGGCCAACATCAACATGTGCAGAAATCTTTTCTCTACTTACAGTAATTCTAACATGTCCAGCAAATAGTATTATAAATATATATTTAGATTCACAAGCCACAATTGGAGACAAAAATCAAAAATCATTAGATCTTGCCCTTAAAATTAATAATTTTACATTGTGGGAAAGCATTTATTCAACAATGGAACAATATAATTTAATGGTAAAAATAACAAAAGTTAAAGCTCACTCCAGTAAATATCCTCTAAATGAGATAGCTGACTCATTAGCCAAACTAGGAAGTAGCAATAACCAAATTCACAAAAATAAACATAAATAACATAACTAAAAAATATGTTATATTATATTGGAAAGATTTCTAATAGATTATCATTATAGAAATTTCACCAAACAAATATGCAAAGCAAAACATTTAAATAAATTCTTGGATCTCTCTAAATCAGTTTCAACCATTTTTCACTGAGGAAGAAATACATAAAATAGAATGGAGGTGCACATGGTTATCTTTGAGAACCAGTTCTTCTTCTAGTACATCTTTCAAAGACAGTAGAAGGAAGGCCTTCAAAATCAAACTGTTACTAATGAACTACTAGTACTAGAAATTTTAAAGAAATGTAGATCTGATTTATATGGGCAATTTACAAATTGTCCTAGGTGTAATTCAGCTCCTGAAAATTATGATAATTTATTGTGGTGTTCTATGGCTGTTGATCATCAAACATATGTATCAATATAACAAATTATTATGTGTGGATTTTTTTAGTATCTTTATCATATATTTCAACACATTGTAAATGTTGACAACAAAATTCAACTAACAATA
>CAJVPN010001201.1:0-16525 GCA_910592215.1 Entrophospora candida
TTATTGCATATTACATATTAGTGGTATATACCACAATTGATTTCTTGTGTAATTTTTTAGTAGGGTATATACCATGGGTATAAATATGGTATATACCCCTCAAATTGTTTATAACATGTTATTATTATATACCATCCCTACTACTACTCGAATTTCGACTCGAAATTCGAGTATTTTTTGTTGCCCAAAATTTTGTACCCCAAAATCAGCAGATTGTCATTTCTCTAATGATAATAATAAGGTAAAAAAATAAATCTATCTTTTAATAAACAATGCTTGATCTCAATTTATTTCAAGTTGAAAAAGGTGGAAATCCTGAACTTATTCGTGAGTCACAGCGTAGAAGGGGCGCTCCAGTTGAGATAGTTGACAAAATAATTAGTTTGTATGATGAATGGCGAACTGGTACTTTTCTTTATTTACATGAATGAGCAAATTTTTTTCCCAACAAACATTATGACCTTGAGCTAATTTATTATCTATTTTAAATTAATGCATCAATTTAAATGATAGCAAGATTTGAATTAGATCAGGTTAATAAAAAAATCAACGTTATTCAGAAAGAAATTGCTTTGAAAATGAAGGTAAAAAAAAAAAAAAAAGGAAAATTTATGTAAAGTAACATTGAAAAAGTTGATTTCTTAAAAAAATTAAATGATAATTCATGATACTAGAATAAAACAGATGCTACAAAATTGATCGAAGAAAAAGAATCGTTAGGTCAAGATAAAACTAGATTGATGGCGGTTGAAAAAGAAAAAGAGGAAATACTTAAATCAGAAGCATCAACAATTGGAAATATCGTTCATCAATCAGTTCCAACTTCGATGGATGAAGAAAATAACGAAATAGTTAAAAAGTGGGAACCAACATCAGACGATTCAAGTGATATTTATACCAATAGAAAACCTATAAAAAAAGATGGAATCTCATCCCATCATGAGGTATTGCATCGTATCGGTGGATATGATCCAGAAAGAGGTAGGAAATATTATATTTATATTATTTTGAGATTATTTTTTTAATTAAACCATAAAATAAGCGAATATTTTTCTATTTTTTTTTTTTTAGGAACAAATATTGCAGGGCATCGTGGATATTTCTTAACCAATGACGGTGTTGATCTTAATATGGCATTAATACAATATGGATTATCTTTTTTACGAAAAAAAGGCTATAATAAATTACAAACACCATTTTTCATGCGAAAGGAGTACATGGCAAAGACTGCACAATTAGAACAATTCGATGAAGAACTTTATAAAGTTATTGGAGATGGAGAAGACAAATATTTGATAGCAACTTCAGAACAACCAATTTCTACTTTTCATGCTAATGAATGGTTTGAACGACCAACAGAACAATTACCATTAAAGTAATATAATAATACTTGAATGATCAATTAACGTGATATTTTATTTTTTTTTTTTGGTAAAAAATTGAATCATGTGATTTTTCAACCAATTATGTAGATATGCAGGCTATTCTACATGTTTTCGTAAAGAAGCAGGCGCTCATGGTAAAGATACATGGGGCATTTTTCGTGTGCATCAATTTGAAAAGGTGGAACAATTTGTTATTACTGAACCAGAAAAATCCTGGGAACAATTTGATGAGATGGTTATCACTTCCGAAGAATTTTATCAATCATTAGGATTGTCATATCGACTTGTTTCCATTGTTTCGGGAGCTTTGAATAACGCAGCAGCAAAAAAATACGATCTAGAGGCTTGGTTTCCTTATCAAGGGTCTTATAAAGAATTAGTCAGTTGTTCAAATTGTACAGATTATCAATCTAGGCGGTTGGAAATTAGGTGCGGAACTAAAAAAATGGGTGATAGAGAAAAGAAATATGTGCATTGTTTGAATGCTACATTATGTGCAACCGAGAGAACTATATGTTGTATTTTGGAAAATTATCAGACATCAGACGTAAGTACAAATATATGTGTCGCATGTTTTGTGTATTTATGTGCGTGTATATAAATTTGTATTGATTTATTTATATTTATTGATTTATTAAAAGGGAGTAATTGTACCAGAAGTACTTCGACCATATATGGAAGGACGTGATTTCCTACCATTTGTAAAACCTTTACCAAAGAAAAAATAGATATGGATTTCTTTAAAATTTTTTTAATAGATTAAAAAATTTTATTTATTAATTGAATAAAAATTACAAAATATATTTGTTAAAATTAGTGTTTTATATATATATATAAATAATAAAATTAATCCGATTCCCGATAAATTCCATGACTCACCATTGATTATATTTTTATTACGGTGAGAATTCATGAGCTTTTCCAGTCTAGAAATAATAATAAAAAGGTTTAAAAATCATATTTTTGATATTAACAAACAACAAATTAAAAAATCATCATTTTTTTACCTGTAACAAACCAACAATTAAACCAAAAAGTCCAAGAACACTACCAAAAATTTCTACAACAAGAATTTTCACAAATAAAGAAGGATCCTGAGCATCAGCTAATGCGGCAGTACTTCCTGTAATTCCTACTGCAACACCACAGAATAAATTACAAAATCCAACAGTTAAACCACCCCAAAAAAGTGAATATCCTATAATAAAAATTATAACGAATTAACGAATTCACGAATGGATGAATGGATGAATGAATGAATTAAATAAAATCGATAACAATAAATCGATTGATTATGTCTATATTTTTTTACCAGTATATAAATTTTCCTTAGTATATAAGTTTTGACCGGCAACATTTTCTAATTTTGCTGAAAATACTATTGCCATAATAACTCCATATATAGCAACTACTTCACAAAAAATTATACTATTAAAATCGTAGGTATGATTAATTCAAAGTTGGACAGTTTGTAAAAAACAACAACGATAATTATTGTTACTAATACTACTGCTACTACTGCTACTACTACTACTACTATTATTATTATTACTTGTTTTTACCTTATGAGATTTTTTGTTTGAATCCTAGGAGCTTTAACAGCTCCACCAAGAATACTACCACCTGTAATAAGAATTCCCCTAATAAATAAATAAAAAAATAAATAATGAATTAAAGAAGTTAATTAACTAATCAAGTAATTTAATTACCATGCAGCACCGATAACACTAAGTCCTATACACAAGGCTATTCCAATTAAAGCCCAACCATATGGACTAATCCCAACTAAAATATCCTCTATTGTTAATTGTCCAGATTTAATTAAATATAAAACATAGATAACGAATGCAGTACTGGCGAGCGAATAGAGAGTTCCAAATATACTATTATAATTATACCTCATCTTATTATGTAATTGTAATGAAAAAATAAAATAAAATTTTTTTTTTATATTTTATTTTTATATTTTATTTTTATTTTTTTATTTTATTCTATTTTATTTTTTATTTGGTTACAAAAACCCGATAATCAAATTCGATTTCGAGATTTTTGAATTTGAAATTCAACATGCGTGAAATGAGCCAATCACATTGACCTATAAATTTTAAGCTTTTAAATCTTTGGTTCTAAACGTGATTGTCTCAGGTGATTAGCAATTGTAATTTTACAACTCTAATTATTATCCTGCAGTTACTCACACCTTAGATTACCGCCAATTTTCTTCTTTTCAACAAACATTCTTGACTTTTGAATACTCTTTATGGTCTTCCTGACAACTATTTACCGCCACCCAAGACCTTGTTATAATAAATAACAGTGAAAGACGTATATCTAGCCTACGTAATTTGTACATAATGACCTAATTTGAGCTTTGACTATTGATTACTTTTGGTTTTGCGTTTGGTTCTTTACGAAACAAAGATCAGCATTAGTGGTGATCCATTTATTTAATGGTACATATGAACAAACGTAAATATGCATACAGTGAACCCTCCCTAAATGCACCCTCCCTAAATGCACGCACTATGTATACCCTCCATAAATGCACGGCCCATCTCATCCCCAAGCTTATAGAGAGCTTATAAAATCACCCTCCATAAATGCACACCCTCCATAAATGCACGCTCACAAGAAATAGCACTATGTTCCCGAGGGGGATGCACTTATAGAGGGTTCACTGTATATACATAATTATAAAAATGACCAAATTCAAGTCCAAGCAAGTATATTAAATATACCTGACAACTTAATCTAATAGTTTTATTTTAAATTAGAATCAAATTTATAAATGCAATTTGTGCCAACATTATTGAATATAAAACATTAATGGTTTACGAAAACTCAAACATAAAAAATATAATAGTACGCCTGTAAGTATATCATCATTAGAAGTTCCTGGATTTTGGTTAGGTAATTAAACAAGAAATTATATCAGGTTTTTGGAGTTGTTACTATTACAAAAATTATAGAAGCGGAAGAGGACGGAAGAAATTTTTCTAGTTTGTCATGAAACTGTATTTGTTTGATATTTAGAAATTATATAACAAGATATTCAAGTGTTGGTAGGCTGTATAGATGTGTTTTTTAAAGGAAGGAAAATTTAAATGAATGTTTGGGGTCAGGCCATTAAATATTATGAGAATAATGAAGCTGTTTTCAGATATATGTACACGATCGGAAGGTAGAAGATATATTAATATAGAAGGAAATAAAAATTGTAGATGGTAGGGGAAATGAAACAATATCCAATAAGTCGACTGTTAAGTTATATATAATTTATAATATTCTTCTATTCTTCTAATAAAAATTTTACATTAATTTTTTCATCAAATTATACTAATTATACTTGATAATTATTACTATGGGATAAAATACCTAATTCTTGCCGGATTACAATTAGGGCCTTGCTTCGAATCACGAACTATGCCTCGCGTCACGAATTATTACTTGGGGTGTTGGTTAATAATATTATGTCAAAATTTTCTTTATTTACCATTCAACAAAAATTTTATTGATTATAATTTGTTGTGATAATTATTAATAAAAAACATATGTTAAATTAAAAATAGCAAACATACAGTATATTTGTTTATTTTCTTTATAGTTATCCTAGTGGGTTTAGCTAACCGTTTGGGTCATGTGATTATAGTATTGTGACACCAAAAAGCCATTAAACATGAAAAATAAAAATATTATTATCCTAACCACATTTGCTTATTAAGTAAAAATTCACCTTCATATCTAATAGTATAATATACTGAAGTTTCGCCGCATATAAACAACAGCTCGTTGTTTTACGAACCTTAAAAAATAAAAATGAATTTTTCAGAATTTTTAAAAAAATGTTCGCCTCGAAAATTGATCACAATGGCAAGTTCTAACGACATTTGTGGTATAAGTAAAAAAATGCGTCTTATGTTTAAATAATTAATTGCCAAGATGTCATACAAAATATTCGAACGAGTTGATTTTGAAGATCTTTTAAATAATTTGTTTAAAAAGAAGACTTAGAAATGAGAAACTCAAAACCAAAAAAATAAGACAGAGTTATTCAATTTATTAAAAGAGGAACGGTTTAAGACTATCCTGGGAAGAATTAATAGATTAATAGATAGTATACCACGAATGATGGATGCTGTTTTAAAAAGTAAAGGAAATCCGACAAGATATTGATTTTTTTTTTTTTTTAATAAATACAATCAATTTAAAAAGGTTTCATATGTCTTTTATGTTTTAAATTGGTGAGAAGTTTGAGGTTGAATCGCTTCGTAAAAGTTTCTACATTTTATTTTTATTTTTCTCGCCAATTAATTTACCAAATGCTCTAGAATATTATATGTAACTAGATTTAAACATAAGACGCATTTTTTTTACTTATACCACAAAGGCAGTTAGAACTTGCCATTGTGGTCAATCTTCGAGGCGAAGATTTTTTTAAAAATTCTGAAAAATTCATTTTATTTTTTAAGGTTCGTTAAAACAACAAGCTGTTTTTTATATGCGGTGAAACTTCAGTATATTATATGAAGATGAATTTTTACTTAATAAGCAAATGTGGTTAGGATGATAATAAAACATTTTTTTATTCAATTATTTCCTATGATCTGCAAGTGTCCTCATGACCAGTTGAGTGTGTGTATCTTCTGTATTTTATTCGCAAGTTCACTACTCATTTTTTTAATGAATGTTACACTAGGTAAATTAATAATTAACGAGTAAATTTACTTTTTGTAACGCGTAATGACAGATGATGATACAATAGTAATTGTGCCTCAACTAATGCATAAAATACATACATGTATTCCTCCTCAAAGAAAAAACATCTAATTAAACAAACAATCATCTGAAGGCAGCGCACGCACTCAAGTTGAATCTCTATGTCCTGTAACCATTTAAAATTTTAGAAAAAGGCAAGTAATTTCAATCAACACTAGCTAGGACCCCGAATAAGAATTTATATATGACCAAAAACTCAAATTTAAAATTTCTTTGACGATATAAAATTTTTGTTTTTTTCATGAATATCTTGGATCATTTTGTGAGAGATCCTTCATTTCATTTAATATTATTAAGGGTGGCATGATACCGGTCCATTGGATCCATCGTGTAACATTTGGTATTTTATTAATGGAAATGGGCCACTTATTATATACTCTCAATGGGCCTGGTCAACCCTTCTTCATTTACCCACGACATTAAAGCATCTCCTGGAACTGGCTTATAAACTTCTAACGTAATGTAAGATAAATTATTCAAATTTTCACAATAAAAGCTGTTGAAATTATTTCTTTTACATCCAGAATTATTTAAAAAACCTTCATCATAGATACAAATAATTAAAGTTGAACGTAATACTCTGACATAGCTTGAAGTCTTTAAGTGAAATATGTATATGTATATGTATGTCTCCCCGAAGATCATCAAAATACCCAACCTCTATTACATGATATGATTATGTACAAAAAATAAATATTAGTTGGTGTTACCCGAAAAATCTTATTATTATGAAATGAATGTCACCCAACGCCAATGCTATGATTCAAAAGTACTTTAAAAAAAGGAAAGGTGGTTACAACACTATAATTCGGGTCAATAGAAAATTAAACTTAAATCCAAATAAGGAAAAAAATTAACTCCAAAGGTTACTACGTAACTTGCACAAACAGAAAAATTTCACCAATAAACTTTTCCTGATCCTATTCGTACCCAGCCGTTGTAAATTTTGTGTAACATCACAAAAATCTGCACGGCCTTCACATATGGAATTAATATAAATTTATTGAACCATTACACTACATTACAACAATAGGCGCATGATGCAAATGTCACATTATTCATAAATGTTCGCCCATAGGTTTTTGAGTGATACAACAAACCACAAGAAAAATATAGATTTTGAATTTGAATTTTTGCATGTTAATATAGATATTAATTAACTATCTTCCGATTAATAGTTCAATGTACATCTAGATTGCCGAATGATTATAAGAAGACGAAGAAGCATTTGAGTGCTGCTCAGGTCCAATGAATGATTTTGTCAGGCAAACCTTTTATTTGATTAATCAAGTTATAAAATTACGCGTAGGATTCCCTTACACACCCTGTGTTCTTTATTCTACATTACATCGTACATCAAGACTCTTCGATTTTTTTTCTTCGTCAAGGAATTCTGAATTATTAACAATACCATCTATTAATTTATTGACTTCAGATAATACATTGATAATAATGCTGCCACTAATAACATTTAATCTTTAATATATTTCCTGCTGCTTTTAAAATAGTGTATCTAATTTAATTGACCCTCGGATTGAGAATCCCTGAAGTTTCTAAGCATCAAATTTTATTATTGTCTATAATCCTGATTCCATTAGCGTCTAATAAAATTGTAACGTGATAGCACCTCCCTACTTTTTTATTCTACATTGAATCATACGTTGTACCTCTCCTCAGGTTGAGAGGCCCTGAGGTCTCTCATTACTAAATTCCAATAAAACGAAGCCAAGCTCAAGTCAGAAGATTCAAAACCTTGTAAACTATTCAATATAAAGGTAGCATTGTTAATTTAGGAGCACGAGATTGAAGTATATAATGCCATTTTGTAACATTTGACATGATGCCTCTATGTTTCTAAATTATTATTATTATTAAATTTATCATTCTGTTGGCTGGCATGTTAATTATATTGGATATTAATACTTTTTTTCCACACAGTGTTTATTTAATTAGCACAAATTGTTTAGAATTGAGGAAACGGATGTGATGGTTTATATACGCCATTGAAATAATAATAGGTAACATTAAACTTTAAACTTGTAACAAAACAAAAACTTTGTTTGGTCAATCATTTTTTTTTTTGGGGAAATGTTTTTTTACACAAAATATAAACAAAAAAAACACACATATAATAAAATGGTCTGGACTGTTCTGGCTTGGTCGAAATTAGAATCTTTTTTTTTTCTTTTCTTAAAAAAAAACATGTTATTCAAAATTTGAGAAAACATTATTAAACAAACATTATTATTATTGTATTTTTTAACTTACAATCTTTTTTTATATTACATACATTATTCAAAATCATCCATTGTCAGTCAATCACCCATTTACCATTATCCTAAACCAATTATGGAATGTGAGTTAAAAGAAATTTTATTAAGGATCACACCGTGGATTTAATTAAATATATATATTCATTTCCTATCATCTTCTTTCCTCAATTAAAATAAATTTTATTTGAAATTCCCATTACTATTTTCTCGACTTTCATTTTATTTCAACTCATTGAATAATATAAATATTTTAAATAATAATAAATTATTATTACATTTACAACAATCAATTAATTTAATTTTATATACATATATATACACATACAGTCAACCTCATGTCGTTTACAAATCATGCTGACAATGACGATTTACCATCAACATCCTACTCTGAAGAAACTCCCATAAAAGATCTTATTAGCAATTATGATTGGGCGTCAACTTCTTTAGGTCCGGTAGAATCATGGGATTCTTCATTGAAATCGGCTGTGGTATTTATAAATTATTCTATTTAAAAATTAAAATTATTTTTTATTAAATAAAATAATTATAAAATAATTAGAGCATATGTATACATTCTGTGTTTCCAATGGCAATATATTATGGTGACGATTTGGTGTTTATATATAATCAAAGTAAGTCTTTACATAACTGGTTTTTTATTCATGTGAATTGTCATCATTGTATAATAATAATTTATTACAATCATTAATGCAGTGTGGAGACCAATATTGAAAATGAAGCATCCATCGGGTATGTAAAATCACATGACACTAACACGTGATTTTTGATTATCATTGCCTAGTTAGTAAATTAATTAATTATCGAAATTATTAGCTTTGGGAAAAACTTTTGGAGAAGTTTGGCCAGAAATTTATGATAAGTTTATGAAATTATTTCAAGAGTATATATATATCTATTATTTTTAAAAAATATCTTTTTTTTACAATATCTATTATAATAATAATAATAACAATAATAATAATAATAATAATAAAATAAAAAATTATTACTAGGGTCAAAGCATCAGGCAAAGGAACATCAGAAGATGATACAAAATTATTTCTTCAACGAGATGGTTATAATGAAGAGACCTATTTCTCATTTGCTTTAAATCCAATATTTAATGGAGATACCGTGACTGGTATACTTGCTGTTGTTCAAGAGACAACTGAAAAAGTTTTAGGTGCAAGAAGATTAAAGGCTCTAAGTGAATTGGGTAACAACACGCCAGGTAGATACCACAAGTATATTTATGTAAATCTATCTATGTATGTACGTGCACTTATGACATTAATTAATTGATATATAGGTACAAAATCAGTAGAAAACGCTTGTCATCTGTTGACTTCTACTTTAAGAGAACACAATGCAGATATACCATATTCATTAGTTTACTTGATTGAAAATAAGAATAATTCAGCCAAATCTGCTGATTTGATCGCAACTACATTTGACGAAGATCTTGAAATTGAATTAGATGAAAACGGTGTTAAAAAATGCACTTTTGTAAAAGGAAAATCAAGACGTTCGTTACCAGATTATTTCCCAAGAACTTACGACTTTGTAGATTTGACGATGGATGGTGACGATAACATTACTGATTCCTCTTCCACCTTTTCAGCCTCATCATCAGATTTAACTGTACCAAAAATAAATAAGGAAGTTTTATCTGAATATGGTCATCCATTAGATTTATCCGACACATCATCATCAACTTGGCCATTAAAAAATGTCCTAAAATCTAATCGTAAAAATGATCATACCGAGGTCATAGTAAAATTAAAGAATAGTTCATATGCTATAATATTTCCTGTTTATATAAATTCAGGTGGTAAACCTGTATTAACTGCTATCATGATTTGTGGTATAAATGTATATAGAACTATTGATAATGAATATATAGATTTTCTAAAGGTAATTGTTAAACATTGTTTTATATATTGTTTTATTATATATATACATTGATTCATTTATTGAATTTTTAACGAATTTGTTTTAATTAAAACAATAATAATTAATTTGACATTATAGCTAGTTATGGGTCATGCAAATTCAGCAATGACCCATGGTAGGTCAAGAGAAGAAGAAAGAAAACAAGCAGCAATTTTAGAAGATCTTAATCGACAAAAAATCATGTTCTTTCAGAACGTTAGCCACGAGCTGAGAAGTACTATTATTTTTTTTTTTTTTTGGTTTTTTTTTTTGGGCGAAAAAATAAAATTTATCAATCTATTAATAATAATTTAATTAATTTATAGCACCATTAACGCTGATGTTATCACCATTAGATGAAGCAGCTACTATTTGTAAACAATTAAGGGATAAATCAGCAGATGACGATGAAAATAATAATAATAATACAGAAATTATTAACAAAAAAAATACAAGTGCCAAACATGATACTTTATTAACTCATTTAAATATGGCACAAAGAAACTCTCGCAGATTGCTTAAACTTGTCAATTCTTTATTGCAGGTAATATGAAATAAATAAAATAAAATAAGTAAGTTTGTTTATTGTTATTAATATTTTATAAATAATTATAAATATATGTAGTTTTCAAGAATTGAAGCAGGAAGATTAGAAGCAATATATCGTGAAACCGACATTTCAAAACTAACTATAGAACTCGCTTCATGTTTTGAAAGTATGGCACAATCACTCAACTTACAATATAATATTGAAATAATTAAACCGGAAATTTTTAATAAAAATATAACAAAAAAAGTATATTTGGATAAAGATATGTATGAAAAGATTGTGTTTAATATATGTAGGTGGTTTTTTTTTTTTAATTGAAAAAAATTTTCAAATTAAAAAAAACTCTCATTTGATGAATTAATTATGTCGTCGATCTATTTTATATAGGTTCAAATGCTTTCAAACATACTTGGGAGGGTTCAGTTACTATAAGATTATATATTGATAAAAAAGATGATAAAGAAATTGTTATATTCGAAGTTTCCGATACAGGTGAAAATTTTAAACGTTTTACAAAGGTTGTTTAAATCATATAAATTAATTATATTAACTAATGTTTTTTTCTTTATTTCAAATTAATTATACAGGTGTAGGTATACCAGAAAATGATCTTCCTAATCTATTTCAAAGATTTTACCGAGTTGAATCAAAACAATCACGTAGTTATGAAGGTACAGGTATCGGTTTGGCGTTAGTAAGAGAATTAATAAATCTCCATGGGGGTGATATATCTGTTGAATCAAAAGTTGACGTAGGCTCAACATTTAAAATTTGGATACCTACTGGTTTTGAACATTTGCCACTTGATCGAGTGATTTTTGGTGCTTCTCCTTCCGATAAAGATATTCAAATGTTAAATATCATTGAGAATGATAGACGCGATAGAAGTGAACATTCATTTTATAAGTTTAATAGAGAATTATATTTAGAAGAAAGTTATCAATGGATTAAAAATAATCAACCCGATCTTAAGGATGACTCTGAATTAAATAAATTTGATGATGATGATGATGATGACGATGCCGAATCTAATGATAATATGATGAAATTTGAAGATAATGATTTTGATATTATTAATAATAACAATCATAATGATAATGATGATGATAATGATAATGAAGGTGAAATTCAACTACGACAACCAAAAAAACAAAAAACTCGTGTATTACTTGTTGATGATAATACCGACATGAGGTATTATCATTAATCAAACATATATGTTTTGTTCTTTTTTGTTTTTTGAATGAATCAAATTATTTACGTTATTTTGCATTTGTATTTTTTTGTAGAGCGTATTTGGCTGGTATATTATTTAAAGATGATTTTAAAGTTTATTCAGCTTCAGATGGTAAAGATGCACTTGCAATTGTTAAAAGCTTAAAAAAATTACCTGACCTTGTACTTAGTGGTAAATATAATATATCTATTTTTTTTATTTTTTTTTTAATAATCAAATACGAATATTTATTTATTTATTAAAATAATTATGTTATATTTAGATATAATGATGCCAAACATGAATGGGATTGAATTATTAAATGCTTTAAGATCCGATCCAAGAACTCAATCGATCCCTGTTATTTTGTTGTCTGCTAAAGCTGGCGAAGAAGCAAGTATTACAGGTAAATTAATTTATTATTAGTCACATTAATTAAAAGAGATGATTTTTACAAGGGAAAAAACTATATTAAACTATATTATTTATTTTTATTAAATAGGACTAAACAATGGCGCAGATGATTATTTAACAAAACCATTTCAACCAAAAGAATTGATTGCTAGAGTTCGTGCAAATGTAAAGTTATCAAATTTACGTCAGACGTTATATAATCAACGGCGTCAACAAAACATAACAAAAGAATTACTATTCACAATTTCGAAGGAAATCCATTCGGAGAATGATTTACAAGAAACGCTTTCAAATGTTATAAAAGAAATTCATAAAATTTTTGATTGCGATAGAATTCTAATCTATGCTGATAAAATTGATAACCCTGGTAATGGGCTTTATAATGTGGAAGTTAATGAAGCCGTTATTCTTGCACAAATTTCAAAAGATGAAAGAGAATTTTCTTGTGTTGGTAAAACAATTGACTACCTTGAAGAACTAATTAACATACAAACTGATCCTAGACTTCTTGATGGTCACATTTCCGAAATAGATGGAAATGATTATTTGAACGATGAACATGATAACAACAACGATGCCAGTAATAATGGAGAGAATGGCGAATATATTGATCAATTTGAAATGCCAAATTATTATTTCTCATTTTTAAAAGAACGTGTATCATTATATTGCATATTAATAATTGTGAAGAAGAAACGATGGGGTTGGATATCATTTCATCGACCTGCGCATAGGAATTTCAACGATAGTGAAAAAATATTTTTACAGCAAATTGCCAATCAAATAAGTTTGGCCATTACTCATTCCAAATTATTAGAAGAAAAGTTGAAACGTGAAGCTCAAATTGAAGCTGCCAAAGTTGCGAGTGATGCTAAAAATCAAATATTAGCAAATACTTCTCATGGTATGCGTACACTTTTTTTAAACAGTTGTTTATTTATAGTTAATTTATAAATAATACCAAGAATAATAATAATTATTATTATTAATCATATTTTAGAATTAAGAACACCATTAGGTGCAATAATTGGAGTGTTATCAGCCTTCGAAGAAACACCCTTAACTGATGAACAAATGGATATGGTACAAATTATGACTCGAGCATCAGATGTGGTTTTATCAGTTATAAATGACATATTGGATGCAGCGAAGATGGGTGCACAAAAAATTTCTTTGGCAAATAAAAATTTTGATGTATTTGATTTGATGGAGAAAACAATTGAGATGTTTAGTGAACGTGCTGGTCTTAAAGGAATTGAGTTGATTTTAGACTATGGATCATTTGATATTGAAAAATCCATTAAAAGTGATCCTGAACGGTAAATATTTTAATACTTTTGATGGAGATATATTGGATTATATTAACATTACAATAATATTTTATGTATAATGCACCTTCTAGCTTACAACAAGTTTTGATGAACTTGTTGTTAAATGCGTAAGTTATTCATTATAAATTCATAACTTCATATTTATTTCTTAAATATATATACATATTCATACATTTTATTTAAAAAAAAAATTTAGCATCAAGTTTACAGAAAACGGAGAAATTACAGTTGAAGTATCAGTGATGAATGAGGAAAACTTGGAAAATAAAAATGGATTAAAATTTATAGATAATTATTGCGATATTAAAAAAAAAAAAAAAGATGTTTTATTATTTAAAGTGTCTGATACTGGTATAGGGTAAGTGTTAAATAGTAGAAAATACAATTTTATAAATTATTAACAATCAACCAATTTTAACAAATTTATTATTATTATTTTATAGTATTGGGGAAGAAAACCTTGAGCATATTTTTGAAAGTTTTATCCAATGTGACGCATCAATGACAAGACCACAAGATGGTATAGGTCTTGGATTAGCAATATGTAAATATTTGGTTGCAATTAACGGTGGTAAATTGGGTGTCGAGAGTGAACTTGGTAAAGGTAGTACATTTTGGTTTACATGGATTATCGAATCATCACCACTATCATCAGTGCCGACCACACCAGCAATGTATTCATCGTCACCGTCGTCGTTATCATCTCTAACGACAACAGATAAGGAGTTATTATCATCTCTTCGATCAAAAAAAGTTTTAATAATTGATCATATTGCAAAATCAAGAAATCGTTTAATTAAAATACTTGGCGAAATTTCTGAAAAAGTTGATGCATTTGATATAATAGAGAAAGGTATCGAAGAATCGAAAAAATGGAGACAGAGTCATAATAGGCCGTTGTATGATATGGTTTTTGTTAACGTTAAAGAAGAAACTTATAAAGAACAAGAAAAATTGATAAATGAATTGAGTTCTCTAAATCAACAAAACAACCCTGGAGATCGTAGTGATGGTGATAGTCAATTCTATGTTGTGATAATGCTTTTTTGGTCAGTAAGTGGTAGAATAATTAGTAGAAAAATGATGTCGAATATTCACGGGAAAAAAGTTGCACTGTGTAAACCAGTTATGAAAAATAAATTTTTAGCTTGTTTACGCAATAATGAATTATTTAAATCATCGTCACCATACAGCAATAATGATGATTCAACGATATCAGAATCGTTCAGTAATGGCACGGATCATAATAATCATCATGATCGATCACTTTTGAGTTCAAATGCAATAAATAACAAATTGAATGAAATTAAATTAGAAAATTTGCAACATCAACAGAATCAATCCAATGATGTTAACAATATGGATGATAATGTGATCATAGATGATAACAACAATAATAATGAAAATAAAGATGATATTAATATTGATAATAGTATCGGTATCAATGCTGACGAAAATATTCATAAATTAAATAATTCTTCTAGTTTTAATGTTGAAGGGGGCCTTAGTGTAAGTTGTACCAATGTCAATAACATTAGTAAAAAAGATGATGATAAAGTCGTCAATGGTAATATTAAAACTGCTGACCATAACGAAGCACAAAAAGAACAAGAAAAAAAATCAAAAATCAAAAATAAAGATACCAACAACACCAATAACCATAAGGACGGTTTATTGAAAAGAAAGTCGTCAACTGATAATGATGAAGATCACTTGGCAAAATCAAGATCAAGAGTAGTCACCAAGACAAAACGGATTTTATGTGTGGTAAGTTATTTTTGATAAATAGATAAATTATTATAAATATATAATTATTAATTATTATTATTCTATGCAGGAGGATAATCCAATCAATTTAAGAGTTATTCAGCATCAATTGATAAAGCTCGGATACCCTTCATTAACAGCAACTAATGGTCAAGAAGCTGTTGATATAGTAAAATCTGAATTTTTAAATGAGAATTTTTCTTCTTCCAATGGTGAAGAAAGGATTTCATTAATATTAATGGATTGTGCTATGGTAAATCATATAAATTATATTTATCAGATATATACATATATATAAATATATTCTTAAAAAAATATTTATTTATTTATTTATTTAGCCTATAATGTCAGGATTTGATGCATCAAAAGAAATAAAGTTAATGAAACCGCCAGCATCAAATATACCTATAATAGCATTAACTGCTTCAGCTTCAGAAGGAACAAAAGCTAAATGCCTTGAAAGTGGTATGGACGATTACGTTACAAAACCACTTAAACTCAATCAACTTGGTATCATTTTAAATAAATGGCTTGATGAAGAAGGTCAACAAAAAATTTGATTTTATTATTTATACACACATACATGCATGTGTCTATGTAAATATTCATTTTATATAAATTGTTAGATATTTAATTTAATTATTGATTTTTGTATTCTAGTTATAAATTTTTTTTTGTAATATAATAATATTTTACACACATATATTGTGTGTATTTTTCCTTAAGGTTAAGATTTTATTTATGAAAATTTAAATATGCTGATCAAATATGTTATGCAATTTTAATAAAAATAAGTTATTTATTGAAAAAATTAATTCGGATAAAACAAATAATTAAGGTCCAGTTTAAATTCAAGCTCACTGGAAAGATTGCTATTTATT
>CAJVPN010001202.1:0-16519 GCA_910592215.1 Entrophospora candida
GATTAATAAAATTTTGAACTGCATAAGGCATAACATTTCCGATTATTAAAATGATCATCAGGTGGTCGGATATTTATGGTAGGGGAGTGTATATCAATATGTAATGATATTTTTTCATTGAATGATCTGTTATTATTATTATCATCATAAAGAGAGTGAACTGTATATCAATATATTTATATTCTAAATCTTTTACCTGTCATTTCATTTATTGAATACTAGAGTTGCCTTTCTAAACTCTAACCTCTTTTTTAAATTAGTTTAGAAACCCTAAACTACTACTTTCAAAACTAACCCGAAACTCCTAAACTGTTTTTATGACATATGATGTGTAATCATGATTATGGAAATAATTCTATTTTCTTTTCAAGTGACCAAAGTTTTTATCAAAGTTCATTTTATTTGATATTATTGTCCTGACAATTAAATCATTGATTTATTTTTAAAATATATTATAACTTTCTTATTTGCTCTAATATAATTTTTCCTCTTTCTTAAAAATATATAAATTTTTTTAATCACAATAATGTCAAACAATACTGATGTTGATATAAATAGTTCATCAAATTCAAAAAAACTTGGTGGGCGATCAAAAAATGCAGTTAGCAACATTTTGAATGTTATCCTTCAAAACATCCAGGACATCTGGAGCCAAATGCAAAGCATGTAATTGTGAATGGAGTAATGGAGTTGTTAATAAATTGCAAGTCCATTTGGTACATGAATGTGAATACATTAAAGAAGAGATCAAAAAAAGATATATGTATATTGTTGCAGAAAGAGATGATGTAAGTGAATCTTTAGAAAATACAGCATATAAAGTAAATACACAATCACTTGCTAATTTTTGGGATAAAAATGAGATATTATCAAAAGAATGTGCAGGAATTATAGATTGTTCAATTTTAAAGGCTTTTGAGGTTTGTGGTATCCCCTTTAGAATAATTGAAATCCCTTTTTTCATCAACATGATAAAAAATCTCAGATCAAATTATAAACCACCTTTATGAGATTGTCTTAATACTAAATTATTATCAGATGAAGCTGTTCGTGTAGATATAAAAAATTAATAATATTTTAGAAAAGGTTAACAACTTGACATTGAGTATGAATGGTTTTTATTTTATTAAAATTATTTGTTTGGTTGGAATTTTTAGGAGTTTCAAAAACAGTTTAGGAATTTGGGCTCATTTTCTAAACCAGTTTAGAATGGTTTTAATTTTGAATAGTTCTAAACTCATGAGTTTCAGAAGGTAACTCTGCCAACCAGTAAATAATCCTGAAATAAATTCACTTGATTATTATCCAACAAATCAATTCCATTAATAACTTTGACTTTCAGTTTCATGATAAAGTAAACTTTTTTAATTTCTCAGAATAATTTGTTTGCTGGACTGTTGCATCCAATAATGAATCTACCAATGAACCAAAAACCCCTGCAAATGATGAAATTATAATTATTTCATGCCAGATTTTTACACAGCTACCTGTTACCACAATAGTTATTAATTCAAAGATGCCAATTATAAATCCATCCATAACTGAAGCTAATAAACTTAATGATGATACGCCTCCATTTGCACAGATGGAACCTAATTTAATCATTTGATTGGAATTGGAATGGGTGAAATGGAATTGATCATTATATTTATTTATTCTTTCTTTTTTTTTATCCCCCCAAAAAAGACCAACCTTTTTAAATGTTGTATTGATGTTGATCAATCAATCCTTTCCTAGTAACCTTGTAGATGACAACAGCGCAAAATGGAATTTGAATAGTTTATTTGTAAAGAAACTTCCTACACCACTTGTGCAAAACTCTAGATAATAAAAATAATATATTTATTTTAATATTTTCATTAATTAAAAAATTTTTTATTATGTTATTTCTTTACAAATTTATGGCACAATCATATTATGTGTCCAATGAGCATTGATTGGCAATCCAATTGGAGTGCCAACTCTGTATTAGTGGTCTTGCCCACTGAATAAAATTCGCAGAGTAATCGCCGATTATCCGATTAATTAAATGTAAAAAAATTCATTGACAATTGATTAATCGATCGTTGAAATCATTCAACGATTAAATAATCGGATAATCGGCGATTAGTCGTTGAATAATAATAATAATAATAATAATAAAATAAAGGTAAAAATATTTCCACAAGATTTATTAATCCTTGTGGAAATACTAGAAATGATTTTGTCTCTTTATTTTCAATTAGAGACTGGAATCGGTTAATTTAATCACATGAAATTTTTTAAATGGTAAATTCGATAGTAATAGTGTATTGATATGCATTATATCCAACCCAATTAAAAAAAATTTTACTTTATCAGTTCTATGTTTCTTTCATGGTCCTTGTAGTGATAATGATAATAATAATAGTAGCAGAAAGTAATTGACATCTTTTTTTAGTCAATTAATAATAATGGTTATAGTAATTGGTTTTCCTTTGTAGTGATAATATTCTAAAAAAAATTTCTACTGGCAAATGGGTTTCTATTCGAATAAAATTATTTGTTTTACTCATTATAAATTTGAGTATTCGAATTACGTTGATGTTTATTCGAACAAAACAATAATTAATAATAAGCGAATAAGATTGAGTTGCACAAATAAAATGAATAAATAAAACAAATCGTCGAATTAATATTAAAATTGGAAGTGCATTGTACAACAACTGTATTATCGGGTATTTACGATATTTTAATTCGATTATCAAATTTAGATTCGACTGATTATCTGGATGTTAACTTCTATTAATTGACCGATTAGATATAAACAAAATTAATATTAGCTCATTGATTAAAATTTGGAATTTCAAATATTAAGTTCAACCAGTTTTTAGTTTAAGGAAAAAACTAGCCAATAATTTTTGAAGCAATTAATTTGATTATAGATGATCTGCACCGTATTATTCGTGGACATGGTGACTAAAAAGGATTTGATCTGTCTACAGCATATGCGAACAGGGGATAGAAAGGAGAAGTTGTACAAAATAGGATATAACTTGTCTGTATCTGGGAAAATTTAACCACGTGAATTTAGCGAGTTTCTGTCAGAATATCCTATCATTATATATTCCAATCACGGCCAGTGGAAATAGGATAAGCCTGTCGGAAAATGCCCGCATTAGTATTAGGTGTAGCAGATCCATGAATGGATTCTAAATAGGGATCGGCGGAGGAAAAATGACGAATTTTATTAATTAATCGACGATTTTGTATAAAAAATAGTACTATTAAGGTAATATTTTCTTCATTTTGCATTATAAAACAAGGATATCAAAAAAAGGACTTACTCTTGTGAGTATGTGATTTTCCATAAAAAAGCAACTTATTAAAAAAATAATTAATCAAATGATTGGACTTTTAAAACTATTCCGAAACTCTAAATTGTTTTTAAACTCCGAAACTATTTTGAAATCAAAATCATTTCAAAACTTCCAAAATTTTAAAAAACAAAATGATGCCATAAGTGCTTCATGTGAAAAAAAAGGTTCAATTAAAATCTTTTTCAAAAACAAATCGAAAAATATTTTTTAGGGTTTAATCACGCGATGTGGCTGCTTAATAAAATGATCGACACACCCTTGGCTATGTTAAAAAATAGATCAACACTAATGACAAATCATTGACAAATCAAATGATTTAAAAAATCAACGTTGAAAAATAAAAAAAAAAAAAAAATTTCCTATATACATATTTTTTTCTTTCATCAAATTATGCAAAAATGCAAAGTAAGAGCTTATTTTTATTATTGTTTTCTATATAATATTTCTCAATGATTATTAAACTATTAACCAGAATAAAATAGTGTTGGACATAATAATTATCACCAAGATCTGAGAGAAACTTTAAATTATTATTATTATTATTATTAATTGTTCTAATAAATAAACTGATAAATATTAATATTTATATGTACCATAGCTTTTAATAATTGGGTAAAGGTGAATTGATCTTTTGTCTTTATCTTCAGGTACATATATTATATATATTATTATTTATACATCTATTTGTAACGATGATTTTCTCTACTTACGGAGGGACAAAGGAATACTTATGTTAAGTAAGAATCCACCTTTGCTCTCAGGGTGGTGAAATAAATAGCTGAACAAAACATTATTTTTCATTATTTTTTTTTTTTAAAAAAAAAAATCACTAAATTTTATTTTCTATTTTTTATTTTAGAAACAAACGGTTGTAATATTTAATATTTCCATTTTTAATGCATCGCTATACCACTATAGTCATTATTATCATCCTTTCTATCTTTGTGAAATTCCCCTAAAAATTAATTTATTCATTATTTTCTATCAATCTGTTGCATGTGTGTGGTGGAGATTTACATAATAATAAATATATAAAATGATTGGCCTATCTATTTTATTCCAATAAACTTTTATCCTATATATTTTTAAAAAATTGTTTTTTTTAACTTTTAACATTCTTTTTTTTATTAGCTATATATATAATAAATAAAAACCTTTTTTTAAAACAATTACCTCTCTTTTTAATAAAGAAAAAAATCCTTTATAATCCGATTCATTCAATACGCACCCATAATACTTTTTTTTATAAAATAAAAAATTATTAAAAATGATTAAAAAAGTGTCAAAATCTTTTAATAACTTAGGTTTACCAAGGTCCAAATCACTCAATGATGCTACTAACACAACTTCTTCTTCTTTCATTTCTATATCATCACCGTCGATTTCAAAATTATATTCTAGACTATTACCTAGTAATAATTCTTCCAAAAAACCTTCGATTGCTCAATCATATAATGCACCAATTGCACTGGATCGTTATTTAACCAATGAAGGTCATCGTCTGGTTATTTCTCATCTACGTCTATCAAAAATTCAAACTGATATAAAAAATGGCCGCTTACACGATTTAACTGAAAAAGATATTGATGATTTTTTAAAAAGTTACAATGGTGTGGCTACGAATTCTTACGAAACTTTAAATTATCAAGAATTAAAATTATCTCTGCCAGAATGTAAATTGCTGGCAATGTTATTAAAGTTTGGCAATTTATTGAACATTAAACATTTAAATTTATCAAAAAACAATTTAAAAGATTCTTCGCTGAAATTGATTCTGAAATCATTATACAAAAACTCAACTGTCATAACATTGGATTTATCATTCAACAATTTAAATGACTCTGATGCAAAAAACATTGCCAAATTAATCAAAAAAAATAACAGAATCAAAGAATTAAATATAGCTTATAATAATATAAATGGTGAAGGTGCAAAACATCTTGCAAAAGCACTAAAAGAAAACAAGTCAATAGAAAAATTTAATCTCGAATCAAACGATTTAAATGTTGTAGGTGGCAAGCATATCGGTGATATGCTAAAGAATAATAACACTTTAAAATATTTACATTTGGGCAGAAATAATTTACAATTCGTTGGTATAAAACATATAAGTGAATCATTAGTGATGAACAAATCAATCGTCAGTTTAAGTTTAGATTCCAACAATATCCAACCAGCTGGTGTAAATGAGCTGGCTAAAGTTTTAAAAACAAACAAAAATTTAACTCATTTATATCTTCCAAGTAACAATCTTGGTGATGTAGGATTGAATCATATATGTAAAGCTTTATTACAAAACTCCACTTTAATCTATCTTGATTTGGAATTTAATAATATTGGAATGGGGTTATCTTCATTATCCAATGGCAATAATGGAATTGATGATGACGATGATGAAAATGTTAGAATAATTGGTGCAAAATCACTCGGTAAATTATTAGAAAATCACATTGTACCGAGAGCAATGAATCTAACATCAAATCCTATTGGTAATAAAGGGTGTGAATTAATATTTTCTGGATTTCATAAAAATAAAACTATGGAATCTTTATTATTAAGTAATTGTAACATCGGATTAGATGGTGCAAGGGTCATAAGTGAATCATTAAAATTCAATAATGGCTTGCAGAATCTTAGTTTACACAAAAATTTACGATTAGGAGTTGATGGTCATTTATTAATAGCTGATGCTTTGGATAAAAATACTTCGCTCAAAGGCTTACAACTCGATTATAATTTTGATGAATGGGGAAGTGTTGGTGATACAATTCAAGAATGTTTAACAAGAAATCATTTCTTACAACAAGAAAAATATAATACTGCTTACAGGATTTTAAACGCTTCCAGGATAATCCTAAATACAAAACCAAATCATAATCATCAAAAAACTAAATTGGATCAATTACCATTGGAAATCAGCGAACAAATTTTGTCCTTTTTAGACTCTAAAAATGTATTAACAGAATTACAAATTATCTCAATTGTAAAATGGTCAACAAGGAAAGATACTTTAGGATCTACTTTGGAAGATTTCCTTACTAAGACATTAAGTGCCTATTATCCTATAACTCCTGACGTACGACTTTGGCCAACTGAAGTTACTGATAGTGATACAATTACCAACAGATTTTAAATTATGTGAACTTTTAGAATTTTTAATAATCAATTAGATAAAGATTTATTATATATATATTCGTTATTTTTATTTGTCATTACTTACTTACTATTATTAAATTAATTGTATTTATTAATTATAAATTTTATTATTTTTAAAAAAAATATTTTTTGATAAAATAATTTTTTTTTTTTTACAAATAAATATCTTATTGAAGTGGTAATATTCAATAGCCACATAAAACAATCGCAAATGCCTAATTAGATAAGTGTTTTCTCCTTCAAAGATTTTCCGCCTTGGGATAAGAGTAAACTTGCCAAGAGAGTATTATGGTCACTGGATCCTTATTCTGGAAACATTAACTTTGTTGATGGTTTGATGCTATGAAATACTTATTGTATATGGTCTTATATTGGTGGAAGCCACTTTTTTGAACTACATTGATATTTTGTTGTTGCTAATAGCGTTGATGTTGGAGTTCGTCGTTGTTAGTAAAGATATTTTTATCAACTCTATTCTCTCTTTTTTGTTTAATATTTCATTTATAACGCGTCTTGTTTATTTTTTATTTTTGGAGAATGATGATTATGTCTTTTAAAATAACTATTATTTTGCCTTAAAGAAGAATATAGTAACATCGAGGATGAAAAGTGGCAGAAGTATATATAATTTCAAAGCTCTTTCTACGGCGGACGCTAAGTTAAATCACACCATAACAAACTTCTCTTTTGTCTTCCAATCAATTAATTTCTTTTCCATCGGGAATACCTAATGAATCTCTATATAGCGAATATTCATCTGATGGAAAGGAGAGAGAGGGTTATATTTATCGTGATGCCGCCCGCCATCTTATTCATCAAAAAGGTTTTAAAATAAAAAGAAAGGTTTTTAAATACGAATGACCGTAATTTCATGTTAAAACATACGACGAAAATAAAATAAGGTAATAAACAGTCTTTTATCAATTGTAAAGTTTTAAAAAAATCATCATCATATCAACCGATCGTTGTAAATTGGGTTTTTGTAACTGAATCATCAATTAGAATCACATATAGAAATATAAACCATCTATGTCGAATGGCAAACGATAGCTCTGTGGCGTTTCTGCTGCGGATTCGCAGAACATCGCAATGAGCGTTGCTACCGTTCAGGTAGAGTGAAAGAGACTTTCAACAAAGCTAGTCTACTTGTCGAGCAACGACAACTTTTCTTACTTTGCCCCTTCTTCAAACCCACTCCTTCTTTATATAATCCTTCCCTTCATTATCTTGAAATTAGTAATAAATGTCTTCTTTTTATAGTCTCTTAAAAGTATTCGTGTTCTTGGCTGAAACACTGTTCAAATCTATCATCTTAAAAATTTTCATCCAAAAATAAATCTAAAATTTCATCATTGGAACAATTATCTTTCAAACAAAACCCTTGTTCTCTGTTTGGATAATTCTCGTGATCCACTAAATAATCAGATTGAAACATTTTTAAATTGTTGGTGATGACTTTTCTTCTGGTTGAATTCAGCTCTAAAGGATCAACAATATCTGATTCATCAAGACTAAATAATTGTGTGCTGCCATCTTTATTAAAAACTATATGTGTTTCGTAAAACTTCTCTTCGACCATGATGATCTCTTTATTCTCAATACCAACAACGTTGTCATCGTCCCAAAAATCACTGTTGTCATCGTCGTCATCATCATCAGAACTTGACAATTGTTCAAATTCTTTTTCATCCAAATCTTGTATTTCGTTATCATTATTGTCAAATATCAAATCAAACTGTTCTGAATTTGATAGAAATTCATCCGGCCTGATTTCATGGTCTTCAACAGGAAAATCCTTTTTTAATTCGTTTTGAATCTTTTTTTCATTATTTGCGATCTTCTATAAAAAAAAAATAGTTAATATTTTAGAAATTATAGAAAATTAATTCAAAAAAATATCTAAATTAAATAAATTACAATATCAAGAAAAGGTGCTGGAACTTTTATATCTCTTGAAATCGAACATAAACCATCGGAAATATCACTTCTTAATTGGTCAAAAGTTAAGTCTGTATTATTATATTTTATAAAATCTTGTGAAGAAAATGATAAATTTGTGTGATTTTTGATTCTCTATATAAATTAATATAATATCTAGATTACCGATTATCGCTTTAATAACAAATGTATTCATCGTCACCATCATCATGATAATACTAAATATCAAAAAAAAATTTCGTCACCTGAACGAGTTCCATTGCTTTTGTATAAAAGTCTTCATTTGCACTATTTTTAATGATGCGTGTCAACGATTTTGAAATTGATGGAATGAAACGGTTTAAATTTTCTAATTTCTAAAAAAAAAACAATTTCGAAAGATTAGACACCGGGAAAAAATACCAATAATTTTGAATTGTATTTTATTACTTCAATGTATCCTGGAGAGAATATTAACGGGTATCGTGTAATCAATGACTTTTTCATTAAAGTTTTAAATGCGGTATCAATTGCTTGAATTTCTACCAAGATCGAATCCTGTTTTTTAGACAAAAGTTTCTTACGTAACAATGCTACGTGTGTAACGCGAAATTTTGTTAAGTTAAAATAGGGGATAAAAATTATTATTATTACTATTATTATAAGAAAAGGATATCATCATTGAATGTAATCCAATTTAAAGCAAACGTTAATTTGCATAATTCTCCAAAAGATTTAGACTGATCTAAAGAATTGATTATTTTTGAAGAAACGAATTTTTGTTTTTCAAACATGTAAAGCGAGTATTCTAACGACAAGTAATTTTAGTAACAATGAAAAAATTAAAATCATCATCATTATCATATCCGCGAACATCAAAACCAACCTTTATTATATTTACGTTGCTTCATTGCTGGTTCGGCTTCAATATGCGAAAAACCAAATTGATTCCAAATCTAATGTATAGAAAATTTTTTTTATAAAATTCCGAATAATTAAAATTGAATTTCTTTTAAATAAATAAATATTTATACTTCGGATCTACAAAGTTGTTTTAATATTATATTTTCTTTTTTTGTATTGAGACTATACAATTTTCCATCTATTCTGTTGACAAAGTGTTTTTTTTTATTATTTTGAGTTAATTGTTTAAATTTGTTAAAAAATACCGGCAATCATATATTTCCTAACAAAAAAGGATATATTTATTATAAGTTTTCCTTGTGGAAGTATCACATCCAACTTTTTCATTTCTTCATCGCAAAGGTGTTCAACATTATGATTCAATCTTACATTATTGTAGCTAATATGTTGAACGCATGTAACTTTTAACATTGTAAAGCTGGGGTTTTCTGTGGCTTTAGAAAAGGATTTCGAGTTATTCAAACAAACAGTCAAAGAGCGTTCTACTATGTGCACGGGAGTGGTTTGAGTTGCGACACTTCTTTTGGTAGAAAACATTATGATTAAATTTAGAGTTTATTTTTAAATTAATCGAGTGTGAAATTTTTTTATTCTTAAATAAATGGAATATTTTAACTAATTTTTGACTATCATTACTAAAAGTTTACTATGCTGAGGTGTAACGCACAATTTCCCAAAATTTTGAGTTTTATCGAAATTATCGAAATCTAAATTCCAATTTTTTTAAAATGGCGACTTTCAGAAATACAATAAAAAGATCGTTGCTTATTTCAAATCAAATAACATTATTATATTCACCATACTCTAGAAGAAATTCAGGTTTGGTATGAGGTTGTTATAATTATTAAATTTTTATTTAAATAAATAAATTTAGAGAATGCAATTAATATTTTTACTTGTTTGCAATATTAGTTAACTGAACGCTTGATCAACTTTAGCAAAAGAGCATATAATAGTTCATACATAGGCGGTAGCGGCAGTGGTGGTGGACCTATGGGTGATGACTCGGCAATATTTGCCAGCCCAGAGTTTCGAAATCAACCACGCTTGCCACGTAATACTGTAAGATCAAGTTTTTTTTTCGATACAAGAAAGTTAATTGACTGATTACATTCTAATATAAATAACGATTTAGATGTTTAAATTTTGAACTAGATTATCAATTTTGTCCCTCAACAAGAAGCTTGGATAGTAGAACGATTTGGAAAAGTGATTATAAAATTGATATTTCATATAATCCAATTATTTATATATTTCAATTTTAACTAATAATAAATTTAATATTTAACAATATTTAATAAACACCGTAAAGTTTGATCGTCTTTTAGAACCAGGATTGGCAATTGTTATACCATTTCTTGAAAGAATAAAATATGTTAAAAGTTTGAAAGAAATTTGTTTAAATATTCCTGCTCAAAGTGCCATTACTCAAGGTTTGCTTTATCAATTATTTACATGAATGTATGCATATATATTTTTTTTTACAAAACTAATTTTAACAAAATTTACACACACGTATATAGATAATGTCACATTAGTATTGGATGGTGTGTTATATTTTAAAATCATTGACCCATACAAGGTACTAATTAATTGATTGGGTCGGTTGGTTGATAACTCGGATAATAAAAGGTCATTAATTCACATTTATTATAATCATTGTCGTGATTTATAGGCGTCTTATGGTGTAGAAGATGCTGAATACGCTATTGCACAACTTGCTCAAACAACAATGCGTGCAGAAATTGGGCAAATGACATTGGATAGGACATTGGCGGAACGTGCACATTTGAATGCAAATATTGTTGATGCAATTAATAGTGCAGCAGATGCATGGGGTATTCGTTGCTTAAGATACGAAATTCGTAAGTTCAGAAATAAGTTATATTAATGTATTTATAAATATGAACAATTGTCATGTTTTTGATTTATTTATTTTCTTGAAACTATTTTTTCATTTTCTTGTAAATAGGTGATATTCATCCACCTGCAAAAGTCGTAGAATCTATGCATTCACAAGTTTCTGCAGAAAGATCAAAAAGAGCATCAATTTTGGAATCAGAAGGTATGCATACACATACACATACAAATAATTCGTATAACGTAATTCATTCCTTATCATTTTAATAGAAATTTAATAATAATAATAATAGTGATATTGATAATATATATACCTTAGGTCAAAGGCAGGCTGCTATTAATGTTGCTGAAGGTTCAAAACAATCTGTTATTCTGGCATCAGAAGCTCAAAAATCTGAACAGATAAACAGAGCAATTGGTAAAAAGAAAATTTTTTTACTGGTGTAAAAATTGCAATTGGAAATGCTATTAATTATATATCTATTTTTGGATGAATAATAATAATAGGTGAGGCTGAGGCAATTCTTCTTAGAGCAAAGGCTACCGCAGAAGGAATTCGTCAGATTTCAAATGCTATAAATGAAAGTAGTCGTGGAACTGACGCTGTTACTTTGACTGTTGCAGAAAGATACGTTGATGCATTTGCACAACTTGCAAAAAAAGGAAATACAATTATAGTGCCCGCTTCTGCTGGTGATGCAGGCTCGATGATTGCTCAGGTATTTATGATTATTTATATTGTTAAAGTAAATATAATTAATAAAGTCTTGAGTAATTTATTAATTATTCATTTCTTCCTTCGAAAAAAAGGCATTATCTATTTTTCAAACTGTATCAAAATCACATAATTACCAGCAACTACCTACAACATTAACCTCGCCATCACCATCTGAAGAGATTAATCCATCAGCTAATGAATGAATGAATTTTATTATTATATATTTCTGATAGAAAATAATAAAATTTTTTTTTATTTTTTGCTATCGCCATATCTAAATTGGCAGTAAAATAAAGGAATACATTTTCGATATATATATAAAAAAAAAATCCATGTATGCATAATTATATAATTATTTCAAACACTAACTAACTACTCCAAAATATCTCGCATGAAATATTTCTTCACCCAATTCAAAATCACCAATTGATATGATGTCCCGAAATTTTTGATCTTCCCTGACGTTTTCCCAATGTTCATTAATAAATTTCAGTGCAACATTTTTTAAATGATTATTTTTCGTTTTTCGACCAATCAACAATGCATCGCTCCAATTATCATAGTTAACCTTATTGATGATTCTTGATGAAACCAATTCACTCAATTCTGAAATTCCTCTGCTTTCCGTCTCTACACATAGATCTTTTAGCACATCAAATGGTAAATCATTTTTCAAGTCACCAGTGTATAAGTAATAAATTATCAATTTAAAGCATTGATAGGAAACATCTTTGATGGGAATTGTAGCAGATTTGGTATCTGCCCATTCTCCACTAAACATTTTATCAAAATAAGACGATCTTGCTGATAATGCTAATCTCGAAGCTTTGATTTCTAATTCATTGCTAAAGCTGAATTTTACATCACTGAACTTTTCATTATCAAAATATTTTTCCAAGGATGGTAGAAATTTATTAGTTGGATCAATCATCATTAAATTACCAATAGATGATGATTGTTGTGGTTGTTGTGGTTGTTGTTGCTGCTGCTGCTGCTGCACATCTTCAATAACAAATTGTACTTTGATCACAATATCAGTTTTAACCGTAACATCATTATCAGGAAAGATGTTTGATAATTCACAAAATTTTGCTTTACCACCACTATCGCCTTTTTGATCAAGATTAAAATCCTTTTTAAAAATTGTTTGAGTAACATTTAAACTTTGCAATTTTGGTATAGGATTTGTTACAAGCTTAAAAAGTTCAAAAGAATATTTAACTGGCCTCATTAAAATTCCATTTTTCTTTTCTGAATCTGTTTGAAACGCGTAAAGGAACAAGGAAATATGTTGATCAGTCTTATAACCATGTGGGAACAAACATAATCTCCAGGTGTGATAATCTTGCTCGTCTGCATTATCCAAAGGATTATCTATCATCATCGTATTAGTGTCATCCTCAATAATATTTTGTGTTGCGGTGAGACTACTGGTAATAGTACTATTGGAAGTGGTGGATGTATGATTGTTGTTCTGATTTAAGTGCAAATTATTAGCCATACTTGGTGAATAAAATGCTTTACTCCATACAGTTGTGCAATGCGTTGGATTTTTGTAAAAATGATGAAAATCCCCAACGAACCAAACATATGTAGCTGAAACTTTATTATCCATGGAAAAAGTTGCATTGTCAATGCTAAAAACTTTATCTGATTGAGCGACAAATGTTTCTGGTACAGAAGGTAAAAAACTAACTGACGATGTTGCTGATGGTGTCGTCGGCGTATTGAAAACAGCAGATAAAGGTGATGAAGCTGCTGTTACATTTAAGAATCTGTTTGTTTGAGGTGTAGTAGACATTTTTTTTTTTTTTTAAACGCGTATTTTGATGATCACAACCAAAACTATTATTTATTTATTTACAACAAACTTTACACAAATTGAATTGAATTGAATCTTTCAAAATTATGAATAATAAATCCGGTGAAATGTTAATTTATTATTTATTATTATTATTATTATTAAAAAGTGGAATTAAGATTTATTACTGACTTTACTCTGAACATACTAATAACAAAACAAGATGATCAAAAGAAGAACAATTATCCAAAAAAAATGTATGCATTACAATACTCAACTTATGGACCTGCATCTAAAGTATTAAAATATGAGGAAACGCAAACACCAGAAATAATATCACCACACGATGTAATTGTAAAAGTAGTAGCAGCATCAATTAATCCAATTGATTGGAAGATGAGGTCTGGTGCATTCAAATCTGTTGTTGGTATCAAAGGACAGTTTATTGGAGGAAAAGATTTCTCGGCAAGTCTCAATGAATTAATTAACGAAAAATTATTTTTCAGTAATAATAGTAACAATAATAACAGTAGTGTTTTTCTATGTATATATTATAGGGTGTAATTGTAGCCAAAGGCGATAAAGTTGATAGATTGGATATTAATGATCATGTGTTTGGATGCGTGATGAATGGTACATTTGCGGAGTAAGCTTATACACAAGATTGAAATGCGTTTTTATTAGTAAAAATTATAAATTATATTTTTTATAAAAAAAAATAAATAAATAAACAAAAAGGTATGTACGAGTTAATACATTGAAAGAAGGGATCGAGAAAAAACCATCATCTATCACACATGAAGAGGCAGCAGGTGTGGGAATTACAGCATTAACATCATGGGGTGCATTGATTGACAAAGGTATATTACCCATCAACCCTACAACAGATAAAAATAAAGTGATGATAATTGGCGCATCTGGAGGTTAGTTAAAATAATTAATGATTAAAAATAATAATAATATTTAATAATAATAATATTTTGAATGTAATTTTATATTAGGATGTGGAACGTTTTCAGTTCAAATTGCCAAGAATATTAGCAAAGCACATGTAACTGGTGTATGCTCAGGAAAAAATGTTGAACTAGTGAAAAGTTTGGGAGCTGATAGAGTGATTGATTATACGAAAATACCAGATTATTTTACATATCTTTTAGAAGAAAATGAAAAAGAATCATTTGATTTAATAATTGATTTTGTTGGGTTTGACGAATTTTACACAAAATCAATCCCGCTACTTAAGAAATCGGGAACATTTATCTCTGGTAGTAATGAATTATTTTTTAGAAATGAGCAACCAAGTCTACTACAATATGCAACAACTTTTGGAAGTATAGCTTTTAAAAGTGTTTTTGGTGCAAGAAGATATAGACATTTAATGGGAGTTCAAAGAACTGATTTACACAAGTTGTTGAAATATTTAGAAAATAGGGAAATTGTTACTGTGATTGCGCAAAAATTTAAACTGGAAGATGGTTTTAAAGCCCACGAAGCCATTGAAACAACGAGGACTGTCGGAAAAATTATTTTAACAATCTAAATTTTTTCCTACATCAATTATTTATTATTTATTATTTAACATTAAGATAATTATTTACATTGCTTGACAATGAGTTGAAACATTATTTTTAAATAAAGTGCTACATATCAGCCGATTTGGTTTTTTGGATCCTTTTTTCAAACCTTATATCGTATTGTGTCTCGACGTTAAACACGTTAAACATGATTGTAAACTGGTCAATAGAATGATAATTAACCCCCAAAAAATTTATTTGCTCCGTTAAAAAAACTATTTTACTATCGATAACCTGTCAAACCAATGGGATTTTGCTAGTATAAAGTATTCATAACTTTATGATCATACCGTACTGGATTTTGGGGTCCAAATGTTAAGCTGGGTTTAAACACAAATTCAATTTAATATTTTTAATATCCGCTCGGAACGCGCTTTAAAGATTACGTCTTGATTTATGTACAACGAATAAATATTAAATATGACAAATCTGAAGCTAATTAAAACCGTTTGGATAATTTAGCTCTAAATAGCATAGGATAATCACTATATTAATATTAATATTATGTATATTTCGAATTTATTAAAATTAGAATTTTTATTACATATTATAATTGTATTCATTATATATTTTTTTTCATTATTTTACATAAAAAAAAAATAATTAGTGGTATGCTCCTGATTAGCTGCTACAAACCAAACAATCTTGATTATTGAGTGAACAAGATATTAGATTTGAAGCTAGTAATTTGTCATCAATGTTTTTATATTCTTCATCAGCTGCTTTTGATTCTTTTAATGCTGTTTGATCAACAGTGAACTATAAAAAAAAATGCAATGTGTACAAGTTTTAGTATTAATTAATCAACTGGCTGTTATTATTTGTTTTTTATTATTACCTTAATTGCATCAACAGCTGGCTTTGTTCTAAGATAATACATTCCAGTTTTTAATCCTTTCTTCCATCCATAACTAAAATCAATAATAACGATTTTTATTAAAAATCCAAATACATAATTATCATAATATATCATTTTTTACTACTTACAAGTGCATGCTTGTTAATTTAGCAATAGTTGGTTCGGCAATATGAATATTTAGACTTTGAGACTGATCAATGAAAGCACCCCGATCAGCTGCCATATCAATGATAACTCTTTGTGATAATTCCCATGTTGTTTTAAATAATGCTTTTAACTCGTCAGGAATTCCATAGATTTTCTGTATGCTTCCATTATCCGCAATAATTCTATTTTTCATATTGTCATTCCACAAATTCAAATCTATCAAAT